>ML211058.1:0-83321 GCA_004369055.1 Polyporus arcularius HHB13444 | reverse complement strand
CGTGGACGTGGGCGTGGACGTGGGCGTGGACGTGGGCGTGGACGTGGGCGTGGACGTGGGCGTGGACGTGGGCGTGGACGTGGGCGTGGACGTGAGATTTAAATACGGCGAAAGCTAAGGTGATTGCCAGTTGTAAATTTGAAAACGTCGTTGGTGGTTGGACGTTTTCTTAAAACGACGTCTAGCTGCGCGGCAATTTACGCGGAAATTCTTCTGTTCGGTGCATGGCATATTGTGATGAATCGTGCAGCCAGGACTGCACGCAATGTCTGGGGACGGTTGGGGGATGCCTCTTGGGCTGGTAGACTTAGGAGGATACAGCGGGCGGGTATGGTGGGTGGCTCATCAGCACCAGCACCAGGTGAAAGAACGGGCGGGGAGCGGTAGCGTTCGTAGACGGCGTGTATAGGCGACTGCATGCATTGTTTGTCGGAAAGCACGCTGCGCTCTGCGTGCTCTGGCTTGCCGTGCTCAGGGAGCGGGTGCTGAGTGGTCGCGTGCCCCTCAGGCGCTTACGTTCATGGCCGTAGCGCCAGCGTGTGAGTGCCACGCAGCCCGTGCTTGCGTCGGGGGACGTGTAGGAGTGCCATAAGGGCGCGGTCTGCGTCGGACTGGCGTAGAGCCCGTCGTATTGTCACTCGTCGGCGAGGTTTAGAGGGTATGAGCCTTCCTCGTAGTTCTGCGCTTGCGCGCTGCCACGTCATGCGTGCAGTCGTCGTGGACGACGGTCAGGAGCTCGTCCTGTCGAGCATGCTGCTCTCGTATCGTCTAAAGGGTCTAGCATCGTTACACGTCTCTCGTGGGTTACTGCTCGTCCAGTCGTGTATGTAGTCCTCGCGGTATGGCTGCTCCTAGGAGCCAGTGACCGTGGGAAATCGCACCGTGGTGGTGGATACTGGAAGAGGAGCCCCCCTGGCGCGCGTTCTTGTTCGACCACAACGACTGCACACCTCTGCACAACGTCGACGTGGTTGTCGCCGTCGACGCCGTCGAGGTTTTGCTGTCTGATACCTGCTTGCCGCTAGTGCTGCTCTCCGCTTGACACAATTCGCGAAGTCTAGAGCCCACGTGTGTCCTTGTACGCCATCACTGTTGTGCAAAACGTATCCCGAAAACACCTCGTCATGGATGCAGTAAGTGACCACCGACATATGCGTAGCCTGACGCGCTCTGACTCGCGATAGGACGTCGCAATGTCCTCGGAGGGGGGCTATCTCCAATACTTCGAGCTTTCGTCCACGCATTTCCCGTGGCGCGCACCCCGACCACAGGAAATCGAGGAGCGGCGCGCAGACATGTCCGACCTGCTTATTTACGACATCCTGCTTTCCTCTGGTGGTATTCGACAGCCACACACCCTTTATCCACCGACCGATCGACATGCCCTCGAGAGGCTCTTAGACGCAATCGCGCACTCCACTTACGATGCACTGAAGAAGGACTGTTTGGTCTACTTCCTGTTGAAGTGGCACCAAGATGGACGGGAGGATGACTTCAAGCTGAAGCGGTGCATTCCACCACAGTTTGCAATGCTCGCGGACGCGTATTGGCATCTGGACTCTGGCATCAATATCGCGGTACGTTCACCAGTTCTCAGCTGAGGGCATAGCGCGGATGGAGTGCTAGCGGACGTCCTCTCATGCGAATCTGGCGTGTCGGACTCATCCCAGTACCATGACGGCGAACATCTTGCTCGTCTCGTCGTTACAACACACAACCACGCACCGAGAGCTCAGGCGCGCTTGAACTGCCTCTCTTCGCGCTATGCCCTTAGTTTTGGTTGTCATTCAGACGCACATTCTCACTTGTGGAACCAGAGGGCCGTGTCTTTGTTGAGCGACGCGCGCCTGAATAGGGACTACACCTCGAAGGTGCTCCAAGCTCTTTCGCACACAAAAGATCCCCACTACCTGATACGAACTTTCGTCCGCACCGCGAAACCTCTCTTGACCGAGCCTGACGATATTGACGCCTATGCCATCGCGCTTTCCGAGTCTAGCCTCATGGAAGCGTGGTTGTACCAGCGGTCCTTCTCCGAGGCCAGCGATACGCGAAAGCGTCTGGTTGAGAAGATCCTTGACTGGTGTCTCACCCGTAAGTCCACTTCATTTCATCGTCAGCCTCCAGCTCATACCTTCATTCAGCCAAACCACGGCTAACCCCACTCACCAATCTGCTGGCGTTCCCTTTCTCGCCTTACGAGCAATCACTTGTGCACGCATATGCCCTCGAGCCTCCGTCCTCGCTACCGGCTTCATCTGTACCGGTGATCCAAGACCTGGTGTGCGTGCGTCTGGTTCAGAGCGGGCAGCATGCCGCGGCCATCAAGCTCGACCGCCAATTCGCCTCTGTTTCTCGAGGAGGCGACAAGGCCAAGAAAGCTGCGCACGACCGCCGGCAGATGATGGACGAGCTCATGGCAGCCATGCCGGCCGCAGAGCGTCAGCTTCTTGAGCTCGAGCTCGAACAATTCGCTCAGGGCCGGGGTCTGGATTTCTCTGCGAGCGTAGGTCCGGGCGCGAAGGGCAAGGGGAGGGCTTCAGACCTGAGCATGAGCATGTCATGGGAACAGATCGCGCCGCACACCGCGGACGGGGCGAACAAGACGACATTCACGTCGCCTATATCGCACCGCTCGGGTGCTCCCCGCTTTGGCGGTCCTGCTCCAGTACTAAGCACTGCTGAGGAGATGTTCCCGTCGTCCATCTCGCGCACTTCTGCTGGTCCACAGGCGCAACAGCCCCCTTCACAAGGTCCCCTTTTCTTCGGTGCATTCTCTCCACAACCTGCCAGCGCCAGCGCATCTGCTGCCAGCGGGTGGAAACCGAAGTCCACGGCCAATGGTACACCTAGTCTCTTTGCTGGCATCGGGAATGGCAGCCAGTCTCTGTTCGATACGGCCGGCAGCGCGAACGCCGCCCCGAACGCTTTCTACCAGCCTTCGGCCTCTGCGAGTGCAAAGCGTCCCAATCTTTTCGGCTCTCTCGCACGGTCCCCACCTACTTCCGAACCACCAGTGTCTGCGTTCGCGACGCTGTCCGCCCAGCCTGCCCCGACGGCCTCTGCCTCCGCCAAGTCTTCGAGATCGGGCAGGAAGTCGGGTGCAGGCGTGGGCCCCGCAGAAACCTCCATCACGGGCCCTCACGATGCGGACATCAGCATGCTCTCCGACCTGTCAGACAGCGACTCGGCGCGAGCGAACGAGTCGGCTTCTGTCGCCCGTGCGCTCGACCACAGCGCGGATATGGACGTGTCGGGCGAGTTCTCCGCGTCTGTGTTCGGCGGGGGTTCACAGACACGGAAGATCGCGACGAACACCGGCTCGCGCATTGCGAGGACGCAGACGGAGGCGATGTTGCCGCCTGGCGCGTTCTTCCCGGAGGACGACGCGGACAAGGAGGAGGGACAGTCGATATCAGGGACACGGACGAACGGGAGGAGCAAGCGCACTCGCCCGTCGGCATCGGGGCGTGCGGCTCCTCGCGACCTGTCGCCGCCAGCAGAGCCCGAGCCCCAGCCTGAGCCGGCTCCCAGGAGAGCGTCGGCGCGGCGGAAGGTTGTCAAGGACAAGGACCTCGGCCGCAGCATACCTGGATCACTCATGGACGATGACGACGACTCCGATGACCACCATCAACAGACGGAAGAGGAGGAGGAAGAGGACGGCCTCGCGCCGCTGCCGACGCCCGCTCCCAAGTCGCGCAAGTCGCGCCTGCCGACCGTCAGCCAGGTAGAGACGCCTCGAGTGACTAGGCGGTCGTCGCGGCTGTCTGCTGTGTCGTCTGTCGGGTCGTCGTCTCCTGAGCCGCTGTCCCCCCAGAAGCCTTCTGCGAGGTCGAGGAAATCCGCGAGGAATGCTGCTCCGAGTGCGAGCGCGAGTGCAAGGGGTGCAACGGCTGGCTCGAAGACGAGGAAGAAGCGGTCATGAGGTCGGCTCTGTCGCTTGGGGTAGTTTCACAATGGTCATGTACGTGCTGCGAGGTACCGACGGTGGGTTGCGAGTGTTGTAGAGCACTATAGTGATGTCAACGAAGCGTTGCTCCTGACCCAGAGCTGAACAGTTCATACATAATGTAAACTCGGCACAGTGTGCACGGACAGGGACATTGCAATTGCAGGAATAATATCTGTGAGTCGTGAGGTGTCACTGCTGATGTGCTGGCAATCTTCTCATTCACGTCCTCGAGGGTATGTTCAGACATGTCGGTGGGCCGTGGTGGTCGGGATGAGGAGGCGGGAGAGGAGGTGACCGATAAGATTAGATCCAAAAGATACGTGATTAGATTAGATTCAACAGAAGGCTTGACCATTGGTTCAAGTTGCAGCTATCCACCCACTTTCACCACTTCCATCACTACCATCCTCCTACTTGCTCGCCATGTCGCAGATGCCATGGAACATCCTCGCAACAGAGACATTGAAAAAGGTCGTGGGCGATCTGGGCTTATCAGATTACATCAAGTCTCGGCGGAGAGCCGACCTCGAGAAGTTGTTGCGAGAAATCAGCATGGACGGCTGTGAGTGTCAGTGACATGCAAATTTGTGTGGTGAGTCTGATCAGTTTTTCAGTGGAGACAATCACTCAGGAGCTGAAAGAAGGCACTTATGCGACCAACTACCCTAAGACTGTTGCGCCGCCGGCCAGAACAATGAGCCCCGAGCTCGAGTACGAAGGACCCCCGCCACGTTCAGTCCCGGTCGTCGAGATTCCCTCTTCATCGCGCCCGCACGCTCGTAAAGCTGGTCCCAGTCGCGTCCGCGCTCGCGCTCGCTCGGAGGTCAGCGACGTCCCCGCCAGCCCTCCCCCACTGGCGAAGAAGCTCAAGGTCGCCCCTCCGTGCTATGCTATCTTATACAAGCAGCACCAGGAGATCGCTCCCCCGTCGAAAGACCGCCATCCACTACTCAATCCTCATCTGAAGTTTGATGGTGTCCTTATACCTCCTATGCGTCGCCCTATCCGGCGCAATGCACCAAGACCCACTATGGATTCGGACGAGGAGACAGGGGAGAGTGCGTCCGCACGCCACGTCAACGGAGGTCTGAATGGCGCGGTCAGTGGGCGAGCTGGAGCAACCACGGTTGTGGCAGGGAGCTCTGCAAGTCCGAGGCGAGTGCAGCCGGTTGTCGTGCTAAGCCATCTGTCGTCCATCAAGGCATCCGCGCGAAGAGCGGGCCCCAGTCGCAACGAGTAGTTTTTGGACCAAGTACATAGGCCTGGACCTGTTGTTCTTCCGCTACTGTCCGCGACCACTGCTGTCACGTCACACCTGCGCGCGGATGGACCTTGGCTACTGTGGGTCGTTGTTGCAACTTCTACGTGACCAGGATAATCACACTGCAAGCTTATGCTCATGCTCCGCGTATCATGGCTGCAGCACTACATTTGCGTATCGGGATCTTTTCGCTCAGACGTCCTTTTAGACGATGATCGTCGAGCTTACTGCAGAGGAATAATTTACACGCCAGAACAAAAACCGGATAGGTTCAAGCTAGACTGTGCGAGAACACCGAACAACGAACAGGGTACCAGGAAACATACGCGTGCCAGAAGAACGAAACAAGACAACCGGCACTACTGACCCTTCTATGGGGACGAAGTCTGTTGAGCATCGCGCTCCGCCTTCGCCTTTGCGGCAGCCTCCAGCTCTACATACGTCCCGCTCTTCAAACACATGCTCCTGAAAATGCCTCCCTCCTTCTGGATGAGGTTGAGCGGCGTGTCGCACTCGGCCAACTCGCCCTTGTCGAGCACGATGAGCCGGTCGTAATCGATGACCGTCCGCAGACGATGCGCCACTACGAATAATGTCTCGTCAGCCCCATGTCCAAGTCTACGCGAAGAGCGAGAAGGCGGTACACACCGGTCAGCAACATCGAGTTGTTGAACTCCTCGCGGATCGTAGCTTGGATCTTCGCATCGGTCGCAAAGTCGATGCTGCTCGTCGCCTCATCGAGGACGATGATCGCGCTCCGGCGGAGCAGCGCACGCGCCATCGCGATGAGCTGGCGCTGACCCTGCGAGAAGTTCGTGCCCCCTGGGGAGACCTGTGTGTCGAGTGTGATGACGGTTTTGCTCTCGAACTCCGTCGGGGAGGTAGAGACGGATGCGATGGTGGCCGCGCGCCCTGTCTCACCTTCGTGAATAGACCCTGCGCGTGAGGCGGCGCGGGAGGCTTCGCGCGACGTGCGCTGAGAGGTGGCTTGGCTCTCGGTGAGCATCTGCACGCGGTATAAGACATCGAGGCACTCGGCGTCCGTGTGTTCGTCTGCAGACAAGGGGTTATGAGCGATATCGGCCGGAGTAACGCAATGGGTAAAACGTACCGAAGGGATCCAAGTTTTCGCGCAGAGTACCCGAGAACAGCGAAGCGTCCTGAGGAATGAACGTCTGGAAGACTACGTTAGCGGACTAGTAGGCGGAGGGTAAGCTGCAGTCACCCACAATGCGCGATCGCAAGTCATGCAGACCGATAGTGCAGATGTCGATACCGTCAATGATAATCTTGCCACTAGCAGGGTCCACCTACGCCAACGGTGCAGAGTCGGCGAGTGTTGAGACGTTCCGATAGGAAGGGGACGTACGAATCGAAGAACACTCATGGCAAGCGTCGATTTGCCACTACCCGTCCTACCAAGCAGGCCAACCCGCTCCTTTGCCTTGATGGAGAAGGAGACTCCACGAAGAACAGCGGGGAGGTCAGGAGCGTACTTGATGGTCAGGTCCTCAACGACAAGCATAGAGTCCTTGTTCTGACTGGTCGATGATGGCCAGTATGCAGGCGGGCGATTGGACTCGATGATCGCTGGAGGCTCCTGCGGCAAATCAAGGTACTCCACCACACGTTCAACGGAGCTATACGAACAGGCGACGCGTCAGTCCAGCTGACAAGACGAATATCGACTTGCCGACGTACTTGAGATCAAGCTCGAGCGCAGTCCAGAAACGGCACGCCCAGTAGACACTGTTCGTGAACGACATGGCCGAGGTGATACAGATACCAGCGAGACCGGCATCGACGTATCCCGACAGCGCGAAGAGCGTCGTGGCGAGGATTGCCGTCGCACCAAGTGCGTCGAACGTCAGAAGCAGCCAGCGGTTGGTCATCCAGAACGTATACCACATCTGTGTCGTGAGGTCGACCTTTGCGAACTGGTCGTTAAGGAACCGCTCCTCCGCAGAGAACGCGCGCACGGTGACGATGCCCTCCAGCAGCTCGCTGAAGTTGGCGAAGATAGGGCTGCGGGTGTTCGATTCCATGCGCCGGATGTCGCGCCCTGTGTTGAGATATGCGATAGCAGCGTGGCGGTAGAAGAAACCAAGGAAGACCGCAGGGACGATGAACAGTGGGAAGACGAAACTGGTTTGAGGCTGCCGTCAGTATTCCTGCAGAGCACACAACATCCGAAAACGTACATCACAGTGAACATTGACACGGCGAACAGTGCCAAAGATGAGTTGACTTGCTGCAAGGTGGACGCCAGGGAAGTGTCCACGGTCTCAACGTCCTGGTGTGCCCCTGTGAGTTCACGAGCGACCAAAGTCACCTTCGAGTATTCGTACCTTGCTAAAGCGGTTGAGCATACGGCCCTGAGGCGTAACGTCGTGCCACCGCATGGTAGCGCGCACTACCGTCTTCAGGAGCTTATCGAACAGGATCCTGGAGGCCCTCAGAGCCCCCGTGTACTGCGTGATGACACCAAGAATATTGACGAGCCCAGCTGTGAGGGAGATCGCAGCATATATCCCGATGTAGAAGTACGGGTGCTCTTGGGCAGGTGGGAACCGGATGTTCGTGAATGCGAAAGGCACGGTGGGGGCATGGGCAGATGTAGTGTGGTGGAAGTGAGCGAGTCCATCGTCCAGAACGTGTTGATGCTCGGCATACGCTCTGTAAGAGTACGAGAATTGCTCCGTGAGGACGGTACTGCCCTCGCCGTACGCATCGCCCCAGATCTAGAGGGAAGCGTTGTCGTAAACCACCACCAAGCGTGATAAAGCCTAGCTAACGTACCTTGATCCAGACCTTCTCTCCGACTCCGAGGAGCTGAGTGAGGATGATCAGAACGGTCAAGATGGCCCATGTCCAGTAGGAGCTTCCCAGATAGCTCAGCCTCATAAAAAAACACTGAAGGTCAGACTTACGAAGCCTTGAGGTAGGTATTGTAAATGTGCCATTTGACGCTACCGGTCTCGCGGTGCTCCTCCTCTATAAGCTTCCTGGGTTTTTTCTTGCCTTTCACCGCTGCAGGTTTAGCGGCATCGGCATCGGCATCGGCATCGGCGTCGGCGTCAGCATCAATTTCAGCATTGGGGTTCTCCTTGACGGCTTCGACAGCTTGCTCCTCGTTGTGGGCCTCGATCTCTTCTACCTGAGCAATGTCGTCGAGCACACCGCTCGCACGGAGGTCCTTGACGGTGCCTTGGGTGTCGATGCGACCGTCGAGCATGCGAACGAGATAATCCGCGCCGGGGAGGACGAGTTCGACATGATGCGTGACGAGAATCTAGTACCATGAATTCAGGTTTGAGCGGGTGGTGATCAGGATACAGAATGTACTCACCACTGTGCGATTGGCTAGGAGGGGCCCTCGGAGGAGCTTCTCGAACAGGAAGCGAGCAGTGTGGCTGTCGACAGCACTGAGTGGATCGTCCAGAAGGACGTATCTGCTGCGCGCGTAGACCGCACGTGCAAGTGCAACACTGCACACAACGCATCAGATGTGAGCATGGAGCTTGAGTCTGAACTATTCTTACCGAGCCTTCTGACCACCAGACAGACTGACACCACTGCATGCAAAGAGTCAGTAGGAACATCGAGACAGAGACAATCAGGGCACTCACCGCGCTCCGATCTCGGTTGCATCGCCGTCCTCAAGAATGTCCAAGTCTGGCTGCAACGCACAACACTCCACGACAGCGTTGTAGCGCTCCTCGTCATACGGATATCCGAACAGGATGTTCTCCTTGATACTCTGGTGACGGAGCCATGGCGACTGCGCGGCATAGGAGATCGTGTGCGAGAGACCGTGCTCGTCCACCTTAGACGGATTCTTGGACATGACGATGCGACCCTCGAGCGTAGTCAGCTCACCAAGGAGCGCCATCAGAAGGGCAGTCTTGCCGCTGGCCGTGGGCCCAGTGACGAGCGTGAGCTGGCGGTCAGGGAACATGACGTTGATGTCCCGCAGCTCGAAGCGGTGGTCTGCGACGGACGTCAGCCCCGCACTCGTGATAGACGCATCGTCCACCGCGGTCGCTGTCTCGTCAGCGGGACTCGCTGCCGCCTCAGATCCGTTGGACCCATTGGTCTTCTTGCCGTTGTCTTTGGCTTTACCCTTGTCCTCGACCTTCTTCTCTTCGACCTCGTTCCATTTGAACGTGCCGTTAACAATGCCGAGTCCGGTCTCGGTCTCGGCGGAAGGCGGTACGCGACCCTTCTTAATAGTCGACACCTGCTCGTCCACCTCGTCTTCGTCAAGATAGGTTGAGATCCGATCAAGCGCTACTTTCGACTATATGAGGGTCAGCTATGGTCAGAGCACAGCGAGCGTCCCATCAAATACCTGGAGGATCTGGACAATCCACACCGGGATTACATTGAGGGGAGCCCTGACCATCTGGTACAGCGCAATCGCCTGCAAGGAGTCAGTGATGAACATCGTACGGCAACGAGCCATGAAGGCGGCTCACCGTAAACGCAGTGCCGATCGTCAGCTCGTTGCCGCGAGCAACGTATACGAAGAATGACGTGACTGACACCAGAATAGGGGCGCACGTCCATATCAAAGAGAAGCAAACGGAGTTGACACGGGCTGTCAGGCGGAGATGAGCATCGTCCAGTCCCTGCAATGCAAGGTGTCGCGAGAGAGAGGCATACACTTGATCATCCACTGCATCTCGACCTCACGCGCCTCGAGAACGCGCTGGATCCAACGGTCCTCCCAGGCGAAGAACTTGATAAACTTCACGGCACTGATTAGCTCGTTCAGGACACCCATACGCTTATCCCGTGCAGTGGAGACACCCTTCTGAATGCGTATGGATCGTCTAGTAGCGAAGTTATTGAGAGGCCAACTGAGTATAAGGACGAAGAAGCCTGCGAAGGCGGACCATCCCAGCAGCCTGGAAGAACCCTATGAGTTGTCGAACGCAACTTGCGAAGTGGCATTTCTCTTACTGGTAGAGGAATATGGACGCGATGACAATCTCAAAGGGCGCTGGGTAGTATGTCAATACGTCGCACTGCATAGCCAGAGACACAGGAACCCACCTCCGTAGACGAAGTACATTGCCGAGGCAGTCATCGAGATCCGGTTTGCGTCGCCCGCCATGAGGTTCACGATCTTGCCAATGTCTGCTCCTGCCTTAGGCTCGTCTGCCTTGGCATCCTCCTTCGCGCCAGGAGGTTTCGCCTTCTTGTTGGCCGCGTCCTTGTCCACAATACCGGAGTAGTCCTTGCGCTTCAGGGCCTTGTCGTAGATGGCTGTCATGAGCTCTGTACGGATGCGGGTCGCAGCGCGACGGCCGTACCAGAGATGCTGCGCATCCGACTCTGCCTTGCACAACGAGCTGATGAAGGCGAGGAACGCGTACACGAACGCGAGGGCGCGTCGCTCAGGGAGCGGCCCCTTGGTGTTCGTGTCGAGAGCATCGAGGATGCGCTTCAAGAAAAACGGCCCAGCGTAGTTGAACACGACGCTCACGTACGTGAGGATGAAGTCCAGAATGAGGTCGAGCGAGTTCGCCTGCCAGAGCCGCTTCAACAGCTTGCCAGAGGAGCGCGAGAACTTGATGTACAAGGGGCGCGCCTGCATAGTCGGGCTGAGCTTCCAGACATCCTCCTCATTCAGTGTGTTGTAAGTCCCCTTCTCGAGCAGCGGGACCACCCAGCGGAAGGTCGCCCATCCCCAGACGGTCGTGTAGTCTTCAGGGGAGACGGATTTGCCCTGGGAATCGTTTGCATGAGGAGAGCGTGCGAGCTCAAGATAAGGACTCACGATGTCCTCCTTCTTTATACGCTTGCTCGGAATACCCAGCGGCATGTTGAGGACCAGGATCAACAGACCAGCTACCGCCAAGAGGTTGATCACATATACGGCAGACCTGAGCGTGCTGGGCATCGGTGCATCATAGACATAGCGGTCGTAGAGATGTCCGAAGTACGTGACAATACCGAGGACGAGATGTATGGTGAAGAGGGACAGCAGGTCCGCAGGAGCGGTCGCGCTTGGCCAGACCACAGGCCGGAGGGTAGCGTAGAACCAGGTTACAGCCACGAGGAAGTCGCGCACACCGTTCCAGGTGTCTTCGGGGTTGACGACGATACTGTAACAACCAACACCGACCCAGAGCAATGTCTCGACGAGCGCGACCGTAGACAGGATGAGCGTACGCCAAAGCGGCACTCCCTCGTCCTCGTCCTCGGGTACAATCTCGTCTCCAGCAATCAGCACTTCGGCTTCACGCAGCGACAGGAAGTTGGTGAAGGGCCTCTGGGCTCGACGGAGCAACGCATGGACGGGTGGGATGGCTGCGAGCAGTATGAGGCCGACGAGCGCGGTGGGAACGACGGCAGCCCAGAACTCGCGCACGCACGCGTCCGAGAGCGTAGCGAGACTCGTGTCGCCGCAGACTGTCATTCTGAACGTCGACGACGCGGTCGGAGGCGTCGAGGGCGTGGGCAAAGATGAGGGAAGCTGGACAAGAGTGTCGTGGGTGCCGGGGCGCGTCGTGTGTCCGGACGCCGATGCTGACGCTCTCAACAACGCTCGTGGCGACGTCGACGATACGTATAGGCGTATCCGAGTGTCCACTCGTCGCCGGCGGTGTGGTGGTCCAGGTCACTGGCACGCGCGATGCGCTCGCAATAGCGCCTGGCTTGCTTCCCACCACCACCCACCATCCTAGGTACTTCGTTATAACACATCCTCAACGTCCGGCATCAGACCACGCTATCATGCCTGTAATGAGCGTGTTTCTCCCGACCGGTACGTGGTGACCATACAAGCAATTTCAGTCTGCGCGTCGGAGGCTGTCGGAGGCATCTTGATGAGCATCAACGCAGTCTGAGGTCATGGGTGCGTCTCTGTTATCATCTATACGGAGAAGGCACAGTCGAGTTCTTTGGGATGTCGTTCGAGGCCATGGGTGGGAGCTGCGGGATGGGTGGTCAATGAGGCATTCGCAGCTTGGTGCAGGGAGGTATACCGACGGGTGCCAGGCTGTCGTTCTGAACAAGTATAGGTGAGTAGATGCAATACGTAGTCCTCAGTCGACTCTAATTCATCACCAACAACTCCTGTAGGCGCATATAGCCACTCTGAAATCACCAAGAGGGTCGCAACCTTCTAAATGGTGTATATCATAGTGCATGTCGAGACATGTACTCTACACAGTTCTCGGTGCGCATTCTGCCTTTACTGCTCTGGTACACCGACTCCGCATACCACAACGCGATATATGATGAAGCTGTCGTTTGGAGTCTAATGAGAAAGGCTTCCGTGACTCTGGACGTGCTCCAAAAAATGCGAATTTGGTGCCGGAGACGAATTGGTGATACTTCCTCCGCATCGAGCACTACTACTGATGTAGGCAGTCACTAGTCATGGGTGGCTGCACGACGCCTCAAGCAGCACACCAGTATCATGCTCTGCGCGTCCGATCTCGCCAGACTATATACCTCCGTGTAATCACCGTCATGGGAAGCCGATGTCCTGAACTCCGCCCAAGAACAATTCCCCGAGACCTGCGAAGATGCGGAGCCGGCCCGCTTCTCTCGTGATCCTCCTTCCCGGCTTGCCTCCAACTCCTCGTGACTGTGGTCAGTCGTGCGCTGAGCAGCGTCCATGACATGCATGACATAAACTGCTTGTTCCGCCCACATATAAGAGTGAGGCATCCGGCACGACTCGGAATGCGTCCACGAGCAGGTACGTCGAGATGCATACCATAGGCACAGGGAAGCTTGCTCTCCTTCCCGCGCTGTACGCGCTTCAAGCTCTTGCGAAGACATGCACGCTGAAGCCGCTAGGGCGGGGCAGAAGCGATGTCTCTCAGGTGCGCGACCCACCGCCTTGTTACCAGGTGGCAGATGCAACTGACCGTTCATGTGTAGATTGAAGCAGCCATAGGCGAGTGCGGTCATGGCGGCACTACAGTGTTCCAGCCCGGAGAGTACAACATCACGAGGTGATTCAACCAGCCTTTCCTCCAGGCGTCCACCTTACTTGACATGGAACACAGGAAAATGCATTGGGATCTCGCCAACTCACATGTCGATTTGCACGGCTCGCTGAACGTGAGTTTGCTCCTGCCGCAACGGACGTCGTACCCGCTCACAGCATCATAGTTTGTCTTCGACCTCCCGTACTGGATGGACCCCGCGTCCACCTACCGCGTCATATTCATCCAGTCGCAAGCCTCCTGGTTCGTCATCTCGGGTCACGACTTCACCCTCGACGCGCACGGCACGGGAGGTATCATCGGGAACGGGCAGAATTGGTGGTCGTGGTACGGCAATGCGACGCGGCTCGACGGAGACGGACGCCCCGTCTCGCTCACGCTGTCGAATGTCACGCGCGGCACGGTTAGGAACTTCAAGGTCGAGGCGCCGCCGTTCTGGTGCAATGCGGTCGCGGACTCGCGGGATGTGGTGTACGATGGGATGACTTGTGTAGCAGAGAATGCGGATGAGAGGTGGTTTGGGCAGAAGTGAGGACCTTTCGCTCACTGATTCCTGTGACTGCTAACCATCTCTTGCAGTATCGTGTGGAACACCGACGGTACGCCGTAAGATGCGCAGGTCCAGCAATGTCTGCGACTGATCTCACTGCGCTCCTACAGGCATCGATACCTATCGTTCAGACAACATAACGATGGTGAACTGGGATGTACGTGTGGTTTTCCTCCCGTCACTTCCATCGTCTGTTGTTGAAGTTGGATCTGCGCTTCCACAGATCACATCTGGTGACGACTGTTTGGCGATCAAGGGGGTACGTGAACTTCGGTACCACAGTTGCACGAACCCATCAGCCCCAGCCCCAGCCTTTCGGCATCTGTCTTGTGCTCACCATCTCTGACCACATTTCTACTGGTGCATCGCCCTGATCCGCGTTAATCAATCTGTTTGACGCGGACGAACAGAACTCGACGAACATCTTCGCACGTAACATTACCTGTCGCGGCGGCACGGGCATCGCGTTCGGGTCTCTGGGACAATACGCCGAGCTCGTGAGTACCTGTGTCCCGAAGTCGATCAGGCGAACTGACGCTCCATCGCCCTATAGCCAGACTACGTCGAGAACGTCGTCCTCGAGGACATCACGGTGAGACTGGCCGCAAGCACCGCTTGTCGACTGGCTGACAGGGAAGAGTAGCTTATTCGACCGGACCCGCAAGTCCAGCCTTTGCTAGAGCATGGGGTAAGTACATATGCCGGCTGTTCGTCTGTCTCTCAGAGTCACGAAGGTGTGGCTGACTGGCAGATTGACTGTTGACAGGTGTACTTGAAGACGTGGACGAATACGCGGATTGGCTTCCCGCCGACCGGTGGCGGAGCCGGGGGAGGTGTGTTTCTTCCCTCTCATATTCCTGTTCATATATGCGTGTCAGTCAGGAAGCTGACAGTTCTGACCTTTTTTAGGGCGTGTGTCTGGTGTTGTAGCGCGCAACGTCAAGGTCGACCAAGTGACGACGCCCATCCAGCTGTACCAGACAAACCTCGGACATCCGTGCGTCTTTGGCCCAGGCTGACCGAAGGGTGCTATAATCACTGACTATTGCATACGGTGTTACCATGCTCGGGCGCACTGGTGATCAGTGGAGACGCACCGTCCAAGCTGCAGTTCGCCAATCTCACATTCGAGAACTGGACGGGGACAGCACAGACGTCTACGAGTACGCACCCCCGACATCTGTTGAATGCCCGGCCCGCGACTGATGATCGCCTCTTCCCCGCAGTCGTTGATCTCGAATGCAGTTCTGCGGCACCATGCACAGACGTGACATTCCGCGAAATTAATGTTACGGTTCCCAGCGGTGAGGCTCCGGCATACACTTGCGTGAACGTTGCCAGTTCTGCCGGGCTGCCTAGCGGGGGTGAGTCGCACTCTAACCACGCCGGAGGCTACTATGTACCAACCTCCTGCGTCATTTGCCGTGTGCTGATGAGTCTGTTATTTATACATCGCACCCCCGTTGTCTGCGACATAAATGGAACTCGCCCACGGACAGCATGCACTGGCGATGGTGCGGTCAAGATGTGATGATGTGGTCGGGCGTTCAGGCTTCCTCGACGGGGATGCGCAGGTGCACGCAGGTGACACTGATAGATAAGGGGTTGCTGAATGCATGCGTGGCCGAGCTTACGGGCGGGACGGCTGGTGCTTTCAAAGCGACATCCGAGGACAACAGAAGCTATCGCGACGAATGATGCAGTACGCAGCAGAAGGACTCCCGTCTTGCAGGAGCGGTGTCCAGCAACGCCACCGCGGCACCCACCATCGACTGCTCCGCCGGGCCTTGAGCTTGATGCCGTCGCGCGATGATCGCCACACCTTCGTTCTGCAACGAAGCGACCCCGGGCCGCGCGCGCTGTCCGTTCGCTGAGGGCGTTGAGTGCTCCGAATGCCTTGCTCGTCGTTGGGCACGTCGACGACGACACGGACGACAGACGTTTGTGATCAGGCGGGGCGTGATGTGTGTTGAATATGTCGGTGCCGGCGCAGTGTTCTGGTCCGAGTCTCGACTGCTGAGAGGGCGGTTGCCATGGCGTGGCCGTGTGTCGGGTAAGGCGCCGGGGTGAGCGCAGTGGCAATCACAAAACAGGTTCCCAGTCGACCACGACGTCCCCCGCTCCCTCTTTCTTTTCTTCATACCCGCCCCTTGTCCTTGTCCTTGTCCTTCACTGCAGGCCGGCCCTCATTCTGCGCAGGACGTCGACTTCGCTCTTGGCCTGACCCCACCGACAACGCCAGCGCGGCACAGACACAGACAGACGACTTTAGATGCCTTTCAACAAAAGGCGGCAGTCCAGCATGGATTTCTCAGACGGCAAGATCCCCTCTATCGAGCAGCACCCCGACATCGTCCTCAATGGCAACCAGCCCTCCCACCTCCAGCGCAACAAGACCGAGCGCCGCCGCCTCCAGGGCCTCCAGCGCAGCAACACGACTACTGCCCAGCCGGTCGCGCCCTATGTGCCGCGCACCATGCTGGAGAAGTACAACCACTGGATGATTAACGAGGGTGGACGTCGCTTGTTCTTCTTCGTCTTCGTGTTCCTCCACGCCCTGGTCATCGCGTTCGGCTTCATGCACTACCAGCTCAAGGACAGCTCCGTCACGGCGCGCGCCACCTTCGGTATCACTTTCCGTAAGTCTCTCGCTCGTCCTGCTTTTCTGTCTATGTTGCCTCGCAAAGAACGACATGCCGCGGCAATGCCAATGGCTGTATCGTCCGTCGAGCAAGGACGGGAAAGGGCCTTTCCGCACAACCCCATTCTAGGGTCAGCGCTGGAGGCCGTGCTTGCGATGATCACGGCAGAGTTTCAGCTGTCATACATGCCGAAGCGGACGATGGCATTCAGCAGTAGTCATCCATCGCAGTTGGGCGCGTAACAGTTCGACCGGCAAGAGTGTCCTCTGAGGATATACCTCCAAATAATCCCAATTCTTCCATCTGTCGTCCTGGTTCCAATGCTAACACTCCTTCCAACCAGCGATCGCCCGTACCGCTGCTCTCGTCCTCCACGTCGATGTTGCGTTCATTCTGCTCCCCGTTTGCCGCAACTTCATCTCCATGCTCCGCAAGACCCCGCTCAACTCGGTCATTCCGTTCGACAAGAACATCACGTTCCACAAGGCGGTCGCCTGGTCTATCGTCATCTTCTCTATCGTCCACATTGTCGCCCACATGGTCAACTTCACCGAGCTTGCGATTATCGACACGGACGCGAAGACCACTGGCCAGCGTATCCTCGCTTTCGTCGCTGCCAACTTCGTCACCGGCCCCGGCGCCACTGGCTGGATCATGACCGCCGCCCTCGGTATCATGGTCTGGTTCGCCATCGAGAAGCGTCGCCGCGCCCACTTCGAGTGGTTCTGGTACTCTCACCACCTCTTCATCGTCTTCTTCATCAACTGGCAGCTGCACGGTATGTTCTGCATGATCAAGCCGGACAGGCCGCCGTATTGCTCGTTCAACACCATCGGTGTTTTCTGGGTGAGTAGAGTTGACGACAGACAGTGGGTCGCCGTTGCTAACAGAACTGTAGCGCTACTGGCTCGTTGGTGGCGTGATCTGGATCTACGAGCGTATCCTTCGTGAGGTTCGCTCCCGTCACCGCACCTACATCTCCAAGGTCATCCAGCACCCGTCGAACGTCATGGAGATCCAAATCAAGAAGGAGAAGACGACCACTCAGGCTGGCCAGTACATCTTCCTGTGCTGCCCTGAGATCTCGTACTTCCAGTGGCATCCGTTCACCCTCACCAGGTACGTCGTACGGCCTCATCATATTCCCGGCTCTAGCTAACATCACTCCAGCGCGCCTGAGGAGGACTACATCTCGGTCCACATCCGTGTCGTCGGTGACTTCACTCGTGCCCTCTCCAAGGCGGTCGGCTGTGACTTCGACAAGAAGAGCAAGAGCGAGAAGGACGAGGCCGGAGGCAAGGTCGTCGGCACCGCCGCGAACCCGCCTATCAACCGTGTTCTCCCCCGTGTGATGGTCGATGGTCCGTTCGGCTCCGCGTCCGAGGACTTCCTGAACTACGAGACGGTTCTCCTCGTCGGTGCCGGTATCGGTGTCACACCGTTCGCGTCGATCCTCAAGTCGATCTGGTACCGGATGAACAACTTCAACAGCTCGAAGCCCACGCGCCTGTCCAAGGTGTACTTCACCTGGGTCATCCGTGACTTCGGCTCGGCGGAGTGGTTCCACTCGCTCCTGCACGCCATCGAGGAGCAGGACACGCAGAACCGGATCGAGATCAACATCTACCTGACGGCGAAGATCAAGGAGGAGGACATGAACAACATCATTGTGCAGGACGTCGGCGCCGAGAAGGACGCGATCACGAGCCTGCGCGCGCCGACGCACTTCGGCCGCCCGAACTGGGACCGCGTCTTCAGCTCGATCGCGGAGAAGCACCCCGAGACGGACGTCGGCGTGTTCTTCTGCGGCCCCTCTGTCCTCTCGAAGCAGCTTCACGTCATGAGCAACAAGTACTCATCGCCGAAGGGCACAAAGTTCTTCTTCGGAAAGGGTGTGTGCCTTCTCTTTGCCTTGTTCCTCTTGCGAACGCGTATAGCTGACATCTGTGTCTCCGCCGGACAGAGAACTTCTGAAGGCCGTACGCGTCAGGCGTCGGCGGTGTTGGGATTCTGCTGTCGTCATTATACATACTGCGTTGGACTGTACGATCTACTGTTGGTGTGCTGCATCTACTACGCTCCTCTTCTGCTGCCGTGCTCATACAAGACTATCACCCTCCGCCTCCACCCCTACCCACCGTACTCTTGGTTGCTGCTGTCGGTCGGCTTCGGCTCGCTTGCGCCAGTTGATTGCACGCGTCCTTTCGTTTGCTTGACGGTTGTCCTGTCGTCCGTGTCTCGTTCGCCGTTCGGTACTATTAGTTATTGTTTTATATAATGCGTGCCTGGATTGGCATGCATTCGGGAGTCTTGTGAATGGGTGGTGTATTTCTGTGATTTTGCATAGGACATGGAACACGACCCTGGGCAAGACTGGATGGTAATGTATGCTCGACATGTTTGGTATGTGACTTGAACTTCGCGGCCGGAGTCGCAGGGGACGGAGAGCCGTGCTACCGTGCACCCGACTTAGGCTCGAAGATCGAAGCTTGAAGTTTGACGACGCACGTTGTGCACACCCACACTCTACTACCTTCTACTCTACTGTCTTGAGTCCAATGTCCATCACGCGTAGTTCGCTCCGCTGTCTGTCGTCGTCGCTCTCTTGACCTCTCACTCTTGTCCTGCTTGCTCTATATGTCCGAGATATCATGTCGGGGGGCCCGCATCCGGAAACCTGACCCATCTCACGGCGTCCATCGAAACCAAGAGAACTCACCTGCGACTCGCCTGGCTGCCAGTGGTGACCGGACTCCCTCGCAAACGTCGATCGACGAAGCTTGGATTGGCGTCGGTCAACCCTGCACGTACTATTTCGACTGGCTGTGCGAGCGAGGGGATAATCGAATGCGCGAAGCCGTCGTAGCTAGGACCGCTGTCAGGAAGTCGACAATGACGCGCGCATGCGTTCATGCGGCGTCGGGCAAGCATGCTTCGCGACTGGCAGGCAGTGTAGGTTTCTCAGAGGCCCTGGACGACAGCGATCTGTCGAAGGTGAGTACGAAAAGCTTGTGCTGTTGTTGTATAGGACTGATCACGTCGCGAGCATGCGTACTTCCCAAAGCGCCAGCTGGCATTCACATTGATGTACTATAGAGCCGGATGCAGAAGGCGAAGAATCTCCAAGCTGGCGGCAACTCGTCCCCGGAACACTCCAGCACGGTACTCCGACGTCGGCTCTAGTGCGCAACAGCCACCCTAAGTCTGAGTTATAACCTGTTTCGAACGATGATCGACACTGACCTCTCGCTGCACCTTCCCCAGGCTCACGACGTCGCTCTCGCACGGTGCGGGCGGCCACGTCCTTCCCGAACCACGCGCTCCGGCTCTCCGTGGGCTCTGGACAAGCCTTGAACACACGAGATCGGCGGTCCCTTCCTCCCGAGACATGCGGCCTTCGTGAGGTGGTTCAAACGTCCACGGAGTCGCGCGTGCGCTGCCTGGCGAGTGCGCCGTACGGGCGTATCTTTGCATCTGGGCAGCAACCGCACCACGCAGCTGACATGGGTCCTAGGGCACGCGGAGATGCAGGCACGATAGGGTGTTGCTTCCGTGTAGCCAAGTCCGTCGACGGAGAGAATGGCCAGGACTTCGTTCATTTGACCTCTTCCGTGCAGCCGTTCCGTCCGTCGCGTCCAACGTGTCCGTCCTGGGACCTGACGCCGGCGGACCGGGGCGTGGGGTATGAATGGCAAGCAGGGACTGGGGAAAGGGAAATGGGACTTGGACCTGGGGAAGCCCCGGGGACGCACTCATAATGCATCATGCTGTGTCGCTGGGTTATGTTAGTACGTCCATTCCTCCAAAAAGCATCGCTACGCACCGGCTACGACGGAAGCCATACTGACTGACGTGTCTTCTCCCGTTCGCTCTACAGTTGACCACGTTCAATTGAGCCCCATACGCTTGTACGCTCCCACAGTGCTGTGTCGCATTCCCGCACATACCATCGTACTTCGAAACCAGGGCCTTGAGGCCGGGGTCGAGGATTCGCCGCCGCGGAGCCCTATAATACGGCTCAAGTGCTTAAAGCCGTATCGTTGGATATTGGACTCTAGCCTCAGAGCTAGGGTCTAGGCAGCTCCAATCATCTTAGGAGTGTGGTGCGAGAGTACTCACCGTTCAGACTTAGGCTGGACGCACAAGGCCTGGTGTTCTCAAGACCTTGGAAAATCCCGCACGCCTGGTTGTGGTCCCAGCCTAAGCAACGACGCGTCGCCAATGAGGCGAGTAAACGCGCTTCGATGGACAATCGTGGTGCAAGTCTCTTCCAGGCAGGTTGCGATCCCACTCGGCAGGACACTGATAGACGCGATAGGCTGAAAATTAATGAAGGCTAGCGTGGACGAACGGAGGAAGACTCACACACGAAGACAGGCAGCATGCACTCCATGTCGGACATCGGAGCCACCAGGTCGTCGAGAACCAAGGGCTTCTTCCGCCGATACATCTCCCTTCTCGGCCGGTCTACACGTCCGTTTCTACGCAGTCCATGTCGAATTCGCGCAGCGGTATGTTCAAAGCTTAGCTGCGCATGTCTTGGGCGGTGTTTGGCAATGTACCCACTTGGGGAGTTATGAACCTCTGGCCGGGGGCGGACGCGAGCAGCACACGGGGATCGATGTTGCTGGGAAGCCGGAGATGCACTGTTTGGCGGTTGCAGTAAGTACCAATGTGATTCAAGCGTTGTGTCCCTTTAAGCGTGCTGACCGGTCATAGTGTGTTGTGTGCGTTCCGACAGGTGTGTTGTTACTTCGACTTCGTGCGCAAGGTGTTGGTAGAAGACAGAACACGTAAACGTGGTCCCGGGTACGGTCCATCTCCACCTGACATCGCCTCATCTTACGCATCCTCGCCGGACACAGGACACCGGGCGGCGATAGCCTGCTCTGCAATTGTCAACTATGGTCCGACTCGCTCGTATCCGCGGAGAGCAATGATTCCTGTTGAGGTAGCCGTTGGCCTGCTGAGTATACTACGATGGCTGCGCGACCTTGCGCTGGCCTCCTAGCGTTCACCGCTCGATGCTGCACTGCAGACCCTGTCCGGGCAGGGGCGCGCGGCGTCCTTCCATGATCCTCGGCGTCCGCGGTGACTATCTTCATGCGCTGGGAGATGCCAAAGCCCGGCAGTGTGCCACTAATTGTGTAGAGCTATAAGTATAGGCGAACCTGGAGCCGTACTCAGCAGTACAAGTGCCACGGCCAACCAGCCCCAGCCATCTCCCCCCTTCTGATATGATCTCGGTGCGCCGCCTGGTCGATCCCTCAGGTACCCCATCGCCGCCGCCGCTCGCTTTCCCGTTCTTCGCGCGCTGACCACTCGCCTACTGCGTGCAGATGAGGACCTTGAGTCCGCCGTGCAGGTTCTCGTGGCCTCGTTCAATGATGGTCAGTGTTCCCGTACGATGCCTCCCATGGATCTTAGGGTCATCACCGTTGTCCCTCCTGTCTCCTCGGACTACAGACGTCGGCATGGCATCACTAAGCGGGAGCTCCTCTCGCGTACAAGTTGAGCTGTATAGAAGAACTATCCGGGCGTGCATCTCGCAGGGGCAAGTCTATGTTGGCCTCGTCAACAATCGAATCCAAGGTGTGGCCGCATCGATCTCCCCAGGGGAAGACTGGAATTGCTAGTTGGTCTATCTCAATTTTTCGTTCCCGTTCACGCGCAACCATGCTGATCGGATACCCCTAGCCAGGAAGATGATTTCATCCGGAACTTGTCTCCATATTTGCGAGAATGGTACACTTACCACGTACGCCCACACTCGCCCTCACTCGTATGCTAAGCCACTGATTGATGACGCCGCCCGCGCCCAGTACATCCCCACATACGACGAGTTGTACAGGGCTTCCTTCGGCTCGGGCGAGCGCGCGCGCAAGGAAGCATGGAATCTGAAACTACTTGCGGTGCATCCTGATGCCCGTCGCCGAGGGCTCGGAAGATTGTTGCTGAGCACGTTCTGCAAGCAGGTAAGTCCGCGGGCCATCTCCTGATATCGAGGAGCTCCTGACACGGTCTCATTTGCTGACCTGCAGGCTGACGCCAGCGGCAAGCGCATGCTGACGGATGTCAAGAGTCCCTACCACGTAAGTTCACGCACAGTCCCGATCCTTCGTGCGATCATCGTGTAGCGTCCGACTGAACCTACCTCGCACTGGGCCAGGTGACATGGTTTGGGAAGTCTGGCTTTCGGTATCGAGCTGTCAAGAACTTCAGCTCTAAAGATGCCGCAGGCTTCCCGCTCTGGTGTATGGTCAGGGATCCCGCCCCGTCCGCGGAGGGCCAACGCTAGCCCCCACCGGCTCCACCGCAGCATCCCCATCTACCTGTTGCCGTCTGCAACCTGCCAGCGGCTACAATTCCGTGGGTCGCTCTATCTCCCGACCCCCGAGCTCCCCAGTTCGCGGCCCGACCAGGCGTCGCATACTAGATCGTCATAGAACCGCCGCTCAGCCCCACATCTCAATCGGACACCGTACGGCTTTGCGTGCATGTATATCTCAGCCTTTGCATGGCGTACTGCTTGGCTTACTCTCCTGTTATGCTCACACACTACATACACGCACTCTTGAATTCCATACGCATGCACCGGGGGTGTTTGCAACATCATAAATCTAGACGGCGCAATGGAGTGGTGGGAATAAGTCTTCACGATCTACACTCCCGACCTGTCTTCGAGATGTGACGAACAACGTGATTGGGGAGTGTAGCTGCATCGAGGTCGCTCCGAAGGAGCTTGTCCTATGTATTCCAGGCCTTGCGGAGTCTGCCGTCCACTGGGTGCAGAAGCCATTCATTTGTGCGAACGCTAACTCAAGCACAAGCTTCTAAGACCGTATTCGCACCTTCATTTCTCCCCAGCTTTGCGGATGGTATGTCCTGTGACTTGCAACATGCGGCGCAGGCGGGCGATGTAGGTAGCACGGCAGAAGCCACCCGGATGTCCTGCCGGAGACCGACCTGGGAGCCCTTGCGGAGTGCGTCACCGTACTTACTGCTAGGACGTATCAGTCCGTATTCCATCGGATGATGATTCACCGGTGAACCGAGCTTCACTGTCGACCCGCACCGGACGACGAGGAACGCCGGTGCTTGTGAACTGCCTGACAATGTATATAGCGCGGCAAGCGTACGCGTTGCAAACCTCCCCTGCAGCATCGTGCATCAGGCATCAGGCATCAGGGCAGGTGTGCTCTTCTCGGATCGTTAGCGATATGAACCGGCTACTGACGGCCCCGCACCCCCACTTACAGCACTCGGAGCGGCTGTACGGCATCGCTCGACCTCCCGTGGCCAGATGCCCCGATGACCGTCGATCGTGATGGGCTAGAAAGCTCACGGCTCTCGATCACACCGTTCACGTAACTTGTGTTCGTGGCTCTGCCCTCGTTGTGCTTCGATGTCTCGACCGGCATGGAGCAGATGTAACCTCGAATAACCGCGACTTGCATTGGGGATAGCGATGGCTGGAATGACGATCGGTCAGCGTTCAGTCGTGAGCGACCGCAATGCAGACAGCAAAGAGATACACACAGCTTCAGTCCATGCAGAACGGTATCATCGCGGAGCTATAACCAGTGCCCATTCGGGAATGGCGTGGATTTCGTCCGGTGAGGCGCTGCGTTCCGGTGTGAGCCTTGAGGTCTACAGAGTCAATTCAGTGACGGTGGCCGGATGACGATGGTGTCATCCCGTCTGGTGTCAGAGAGCTGACTGGTCGTTGGCAACGCGTCGCTGTGCGCAGAGCTCTGCGAGGGGGCCTGCCGCAACCGTGACTTGCCCGATTATGCACACACGGTTGCACCGCCTTGTCCCGCTGGCATTCAGAGTCTCAGAGATTCGTTCGGCCCGAGCTTGACGACGTCCGTCACGCTGCGCCATAAGAGGTCGCACACGCGCGATCCCTGCGTAGAGGCCTCTCCTATATTGACCGAATTCTCGCCGGATCGCTAGACACTCTGCTATGCATAAGTCTTGAACGACCCTCAGCTCAACCGGGCGGACTTGGCACAAACACTGACCTTGCATCCCAACCGTTGCCGTTGTGCGTCGAAAAGTGCGGACAACACGGATCCAGAATATACTCGAGGGCGGATCGAAACTGATGGGACGCGGGAGGGTAGGGTGCCGTCCCAATGCCAGCGTCGGCGATCACTGGCCCATGGCAGCTGTGCGACTCCCGTCCCGCTCCACCCTCTCGCGAGAGGCCAAGTCCTCCTGGCATCGACTAACCATGGATATACAATGCCATGCGTGAGGCGTCCTGTGTATGTAGATCAGGCTGCACTTTCGGCGGGTACACCTTACAGACATCGTGTGCTTACTGCTTTGTCTTTTCGTACTGGCTGAGTGGAAGCCATCGAGGGTTCCCGCGGTACTGCGACGGAGGTCAGTGACGGGGGCGAGGGGTCAATGAGACATGAACCACTGAGGACAGACCGGGCACCGGGACAGCGTCGCACGCGGAGGACTACGGCCGGCGAGTGCGGACGCTCACAATATACAGGTCGTCGGCCAGCTCGGAAGATCAAGTGCACCGTGGCCGCACCTCATACCAAAGTTGCCAGTCCATCCAAACCAGGCAGGAGGTAAACACCACGTCAGGGTCCACAACGGTCGCTTGTTGCCGCTACGCAACGCCGCCGCGAGGGCTCTGGGCGGTCTGTAACACGCCCTCCATCTCCATCAGCGGGTGCGGCTTCTGTCTTGCGTCCGAGAGACCGGTAAGAGGGGACGAGAACTTTCAATCCGCCGATACACTATATCACCTTGCACCACGTCCTGAGGCCCTGACAACTTACAAGACAAGGGCGCACATATCAGCTTCATCGCCTGATCGAAGCCGAAGCTGCAGAAGAATTGGAAACCCAGACTTCCCTGGAGTCTGCGCATGATCCATCGATTGCATCGAGCGATGTGGACCGGAAAACGATGGACCGGAATAAGAAGCTTCGGGAAGGGATGCGGGCGGTGGGCACAAACCAAGGAACACGATGCAGCATCGGGAGATGTGGCAGAGTCGCACAAATGAACCGTTCTCGTCATCCCGGCGGCAATGTCGTGCGATCGGCGGGGGAGCGACCTGGTACGCTCGCTTGCCTTACGGTGCTTCAGTCGGTGGTCGTCGGGGGCGGCGACGGGTCCCCTTCGCGCCGACGTCCAGGGTTCCACCCTCCAACATGAGAACCATGCCTCGCATCAGCATCACTTCCTAGAGCTGCGCGGGGCGCGGGCGCTGATGTCCTCCACGGTCCACCAGGCGAGAGCGCCCTGGAGCCTGTGTTGCTGCATTGCTTCGGAAGAGAGCGAGAGGTCATGTCCCCGACTGGTCTAGCTCAGTAGCTGATGTCGAGCTGTGCGTGCCCGCTTCCCGCCCGACGTTTGGGGGATAGGCCCTGATGGGGCATGCGACGGGACGCTGAGCTGCCGGCGACCGTCAAATCCGCGTCGTGTCATCATCACTAGCGAAATGTCAAGAATGAGATTCAGTATCGCGATTGCGCCGGTATCGGCGACAGAGGGGACAAACATAACGTACTTGTGCCGGGGTCGGTCACTTGGGACGTCATTCCAGGATCCGGGGAGAAGGAGGCTGCGTCGTCGACATGCGGACATGCAGAAGGAGACATATGAAGGCCAACAACACGAGGTTGCATCGGAACGAGTAAAAGAACATGTACAAGGGGTTAAGGCGCCACGAGTTGGGATCGTGCGCGGCACGTTCTGCACAGGATATCCAGAATCCACAATACGGAGAACAGGGCGCGACTCACATGATGTACCTTCGCCAGCATCGGCGACCCTGCGCAAGTTGACAAACTGCCAGGAAGACTCGCAGATTGTCGCACTGCTGATAAGACTGAGCTTCGCTGCGATATCTTTGGAGCGCATGCACCATAATAGCACTGTCCCCTTTAGTCGTGACTGTCCTGCCCAGAACTCTGTATCAACATGGCGACGAGGCCTGCAACGTGCTTTATTACGAGTAGGTTTACTGGTCTCAGAACCCTCAATCGACTGCCAGCCACGCACCTGCAGGACGACTGGCGATGGAGACGGCGGGAGTGAAAGAACAATATTCGGCGAGTTCCGGTACCAGGCACCTCAGGCATTCGATCCGAGAACGGCCTATGTGGTCCACACTTTCCCCTTTCCATCATCCCCGTTCCCCAGCCATGATCCAAATATGCAAGCAGGCGCAGCTATACACAGGACTTCTCAGTACAGTCCCCTCCAAATACAGAGGAAAATAACAACAGAGCGCACAAGATAAGCACTTCGACGAGGCTCGCGCCGAGGGGGCGTCGCGGAGTCCGGACATGCTGGTGAGCAGCAAACGCGCCAGATCTCACAACCTTACGACCCTGCACATCCCACGGTACGCGTCTCAAGGTTCCTCTTTTTGTGATTATTTACGCAGAAATAACAAGTCGTGATGGCGATGCCGCCTAGGAAATTGAATGGGGCGGGACCTATTGGTAGTGTTTGATGAGCTTCGCGGCTCTGAAACAGCCTCCCATCTCTCGGCGAACAACCAGCCACCTGGCACGGAGAAACAGCCTGCGCGGGCTGGAGGCAGCGAATTTCCGCGATGGGACCGCTTTCGCTGGAAAAATCCTTATTTTCTGGCTCCTCAAGCTCCCGCCCAAGGCAATCTGCGAACGGCCTCGAAAGGGTCCCTCTTTCCTTGCCTCGAATTGGTTGTCTCCCCCGCACGATGATGCTCCAGTTTGCCGGCGGCTAGGCCAATCCTCCTGTGCCATATAAGCATCCAACTGATCCCCTCGCCGGTTTCCAACCCCGATCGCCTTCGCTCCCCTTGTCCTTACGTTACATGACGCCTCTGTCTTCGCCGACCGATTCCCAACGTGATGGCTCCGCGGACCACAGTGCCGCCAGCCAAGGCCCTGACCGCCCCGAGCGGTCACGGAACGCAAAAGGTACGTCGACCACATCCTACAGCACTCCTGTGCATTGCACCGACACCCTCCCTAGCTCAAGCCCGCCACCGCGCGAAACGGAAGGCCTACATTGAGCAGGTACATGATCGCGTCACTCCCGATGTGTCGGCGTTGCTCATGCCACGCATGACAGCTTGAGCAAACTGTGACAAAGCTGCAGTCCGTCCTCGCAATGTCCCCGGACCAGGTCGCCGCCATTCCCCCACCCCTCATGCGGATACGCGAACTCGAGCAAGAGAACGAGTTGCTCCATCGCGAGGTCGAGGAGCTCCGGCGGCAGCTAGAAATGAAGAACGCCCAGCTCCGACCAGACTTCCGTCGAGACACCTACACTCCCCTCCCCGATGACCGTCACTTCGATCGCGAAACCAAGCGTCGAAGAACGACGACGGACGCGAGCGGCGTTTACATGGTAAGCGGACCGGCTTCTGCTGTTACGTACTGGACACAACTGACCTTCGACGACGCGCAGACCTCGCCACCGCACACTCACAGCCCGCCGCCACCCCTCTCCATCCCCCCGATCACGGGGCAATACTCATCGCAAAGTCCGCCTCATGGGTCAAACTATCCGACCTATTCGTCACGGCAACTCAGCAACTACTCGTACGGAGTGCCGGGCTACGCCGTCCCACCCGAGACTCCGACGTCGAGCGCGACGTCGAGTCCATCGTTTTCGGCGAGTATTATCTCCGTCTCTGCGGGTTGTGCCCCACAGCAGAACTGCGCATATTGAGCTCGGGATCCTAGTGACGGCATATTTTTTCTCACCCACAGCCCTCGGATTACGCGCCCTCCTCGCTGTCGCAGTCTCATCACCGAACCTTATCGTCACCGTACGGTCATCCCGTTCTTCCTCCATTCTCTCACACCACATCTCAGTATGAACTTGTGAAGCTAGAAGACGAACAGTATTCAGTGAGTCTGATCCTCCTCGTGGGACCTCCTCGGTCGGTCATCTGATACTCGTCCGAACTGTAGCATCCGAATATACATCATACTACCACCAATCCTAGTCACTACTCGACAGTACAAGCGAGCCACGCAGGACAGCAGACAGCTGTCTGGCAGTATTCTTCAGAACGTTGAGGGCTCGCTCCGAAGATCGCGTTCTTGGTTGCCGCTCCCCCGCTCCCTGTATCCTTTCCCCATACCCCCTATCGTCTGCTTTCGTGCTGTGCTGTCTCCTTGCTGCTGCTCGACGTAATGCCCTCCCGGAGGCCGGATCCGGATATGTATCATACCTGTAGAATCACTGGGTTGGGTCTGATATACTTATTGGCTCCCCAGTTCGCCGCTGCCCGCAATACATCCTGGCGTTAGAAGACGGGCTCTGCATCATGGCGCTGGCACCTCGGTATGCTACATTGCCTTATACCATCCACCAAGTTCTCAAGCACAAAACGCCGCTCTCTTTTTTTCGCCGCTAGGCTCCTTCCGGCAAGAAGCACCAGTGTAGAGTTTGATTGATCTCCTCCGCCGTGCAGGCAGGCTTGGCTTCTCGCCGTCCAATCGGACCGCCCGACGCCTTATGCTGCCATGCGTGGGCAACGAGAGCTTCAATACTGGCTACGAGACCACCGCTACAACATGCCGGCCCTCGCTCGTCGTGCTAAACGTCAATCCTGTCAGCCCAACTGCGGACGGGCTAGAACTCGCAACGACAACGTTGTCGGAGTCATCCGACACGGTGCGTATTCTTAGCCTGACGCTTGGAGGCACGGCGATGAGCGAGAGTGTTGACGGTTTGGCGCTTGCAGTGTTGCTCGAGTGTCCGATGTGCTCCCAATCGACAGCGTGGCAGGCCAGGCCAGCAAGGGAAGCCTAGCAGCGAGCCGTCTTGCCGAATAGATGTGGTATCAGTGGGATAGCGCTTCGCCGGATGCGAGGGGACACTACTGTGCGTTCAATGGCCTGCCCAGTTTGCTCTAGACGTTCCTGAGCTCTTCGTAGCCCACAGCCCACAGCCTAGTGGTCGGAACGGAGTCAATATGTCGCATTCCTAACTATGGCACTTCCAACCCAGGCGCGGAACTCATGCCTTAGACCATCCGTCGGGCACCCGGGAGACGACGTTGCTTGAGGACCGGACCTGTCCGAGCTGTTGCTAGGTCAGTCTGCGGCGTTCACATGTGCGGACAGGTGCGATACTCACCGCGCACCGGCCCTGGGTCTGGAATGAATGATTATGTTCAGCGGGCAGTGCGTAGTCTTACAGACCCAGCGCGCACCGATTGATTCTCAGAGCGGATCCCACCACCAATCGCGCCATGGCAAACGTGGTCGGCAGCGCTCCGGCAATGTCCCTCATCTCCGTGAAGTTCACCGAGACACGCTCGCGCATGCACTTCTGGGTTGCAAGGTCGAGCCCGTCTGCTTTCCCATGGCGCCATACCATGGTCACGGCTAACAAGGTCATCGCCACGCAGGTAAGTAATGTATCTGCACAGGATCGATGTCTTTCCGCAGGCCTGGACCCTTGAGTTCGAGGTGTGTCGTATGCAAGCTGGCCTCCAACGCTGTGATTGCCGGCTGACAGCTGTTATGAGACGTCCTGCGCACGGACACCGCCGGCACTTTGCTAGTGCTCAATGACGCACGGGGGCGGGGCAAGTGCGGCCATCGCTTCGATGCGACGACGGCGTGATGCGCACCCTAGCAATCCCGCCAGTACTTGATTTGTCAATACAGCCGTTTGCATATCAGTTTGGAATTTCCGCCGCGCGAATCTTTGTTTGTCCGGCCAAACAAATGCCTTAATAAGGTAGGGCATATAGCCGGTGGCACCAATTGTCACGACCTTGGTCCACGACACCGCCGTCGCATGAGGCTTTTCGAAGTTCTTGCTAGCTCAGAGGGTGCCAGAAAGTGCATCCCAACATTTTTCTGGTGCATCGTCGACGGTGGTAGGCCAGTCGAAGATCTTGCGGAAGTACGCGAAATATAGGTCGGTATAAGTCCCTGCCTCTTTAGGCATTTGTTTGTTCGGGACAAACAAAGATTCGCGCGGCGGAATTTCCAGACTGATATGCAAACGGCTGTAATCAGTCTATGCATGTCCTGTCTTTCACTCACGATGTCGGGACGCCGTGCACATGTCGGGCCGCGATTTATATTGCTGCCTCAGCGTACCTGCGTTTCCGCCAAAAGTCGGTCGCGGGGAATTAATTCTCTGTAGAGTGAAAAGCCCTGTTGAGCGGATGATAGGCCCTTCAGGACCGCAAGCCCGAGCTCAGTGTCCCCATGCAACGGTCCCGCCAGAAGGTGCACCTGAGCCTCATGAACCTCATTTTCTCCTCGGACCATGTGTATCGGCCACCTCTGTCAGATAGTGTTTGCACCGCGTCAATGGGCTGGAATTGGCCACCTGAACAGGTCCCCGTGCTTCGTGGGCCAATACAGGCCCCATGCCGGCATGGAATGCTTCTCACAGGAGCTTCGAGCGGATGTCTCCGCCGAGCCGTCCCGCCCTTCTCGCCGCTATAGGTCCACCACAACGAAGCTTGAGTGACCGCCGACAACCCCGTCCGGTAGAGATACAGGGGCAAATATTGGCCGCTTCCTTGTCGTGACGCGTGGCTATCCGGGCACATGAGCAGTAACGGGGGGCGTTCGGCGGGCGCGTCCAAGAGGCATCTCGACGCTGATCATCCCCATTCGGCGCCATTCTGCGGCGTATGTAGTTCGAAACGCCTGGGCAAATGCGGATGACCAAGGAGACAGTTGAATTGACGCCACCGAGAGTCAAGCCGCGACGTGACGCGGCTGAAGATAGGGCAGAAGCGAAGGTAGAATCGTAACCTTCGCAGTGTTTGGGTTGGTTCTAGACACGGATTGCGGCCCAAGAGAAGCCAACACCCCGCCAGCACAATAATAGCGGATGGATCATCCTATGAACCTACGACAACGATCTACAACAGTGCATGTCAATGAGACAGAGGTCCGATCCAGTGAATCGCAGAATGCAGCTCACCGTCGCGCTTTGTTTTGAACGAATGCGGGTGGCGCGGTAAGGTCATAGTTGGCCAAATCGGGCATTGTCACTTAGGTCCCGCCACAAAGCGAGAAAGCCCAGAACCACTTTGCACCACCACCTACCACCACACTTAAACGTCCACGACGATGTCCACCCAACCTACACCTCCAGTCACCGTCTCTCCGCCGACGACATCGACAACGCCGGATATGCCAGCTTCGCCATCCAGCGCCCGGAGCAAGCGCAGGACGCACACTCCAGACGAGAACGCCGCGGCCTCGCGTATCCCGGACATGTCGCCAACGTCGGCCCTGACCGTTTCCACATACAGAACGCCTCGGTCGCCAAGTCCCAGGAAGATTTCGGTGCAGCTCTTCGGATTTGACAGGCCTATCCCGTTCCCTAAGAATTCGATCCCGGCCCCTGCGGTGGTTACGCCCCTCCTGGTCGACGCGCTTCGTCGGGTCAACGCCAGATCGATACTATCACCAGGAATCGGGCAAAGACCACGTCAGAGCGTCGCGCCTAGGTCGAAGTCCAAAGACACTAAGCAGGCAAAACAGAAGACACCCAGCGCGGCGGGCCCATCACTATGGAAGACCCTCATCTCCAGTGGCAAGGGTGTGATCGCGGAAACAATGGACCGAGACCGTGAGTGACCGATGCATCACGTCCTGCTGGCGTGGATTATTATCGCCAGAATGGTGGCTGACGAGTCGGCGGCCGTGGACGCTATGCGCAGTGCTGACAAGCCCAGCCACGCCGTACTGCGCGACAATGCTGACGCCGCAGATGCTACGCGAAGGCCTGTATACGGAGGAAGCGTCCTATCATGCGCAGGTCGCGGTGAAGAATGCGATTGAGAATAGGTAAATTCCGAATTCGATTGACGTGCTTACTACAGGCCTGGCCGCACTATCACAATGCTGAGCAAGGACGTTCTATCTTGCAGGTCGCACAAAGAGTGGAAGATTGACAGCATTCTGTCCGAGGCGATGGAGAACTACGTGAGTCCCGACCACTGTGAACCAATTTAGAATATATGCTCACCAATCTAGACCGTCGCGCTGGGCGTCGAGCTCATGGAAGCTGTAGCTGGGCCGCACTTCACCTTCGTGGACCCTAGGAACCACGACGATGCCCGAGCGATGGTGAGACAGGCGCTCCGCCTGATGAGGCTGTTTGCGAAGCATGGCTACAGAAGGGATCGCATCATTATCTCGGTGAACCCCAGCTGCTTACGTTCCCCGGATCAGACTGTGACCTAACATGGTTGGCCAGATACCCGCTACAGAAGCAGGCGTCGAAGCAGCGAAGAAGTTAGAACGGACGCACTTCGTTCGCACCAACCTCCTGTATGTATCAGGCCTAACACATGCGGCCATCTGCGCCGAGGCAGGGGCGAGCTTCGTCATGTACTCCTACGCAGCGGTGAGCACCTGGTTCGATGGACAGAGAGACAGGCCTAACCTACTTACACTCATACGATAGCTCTCCCACGGAATCGCCCAAAGGACCCCAACGAATCCATTCGCCCGGATCGTTGAGGCGCTGATCCCGTCGACCAAGCGTCTCGCCGATGAGGCGGTCGAATCCACGGCGGAGTACTTCAGGGCGCAGAACATCAAGACCACCGTTCTCCTGTCAGGCATACACAGCGTGAGTTCAGCTTCCTTTGGCCGCACCATTCTTTCTTGTCGAACCCCAGAAACAAGGTCTCATCGGGCACCCCCTCATTGACAGCTAAACGAAGCCCAGCGTCTGAAGAACTTCGATAGCGTCGTGCTCAACGCAAACCAATCGTGTCAGGCCAAGGTTCCAATGGCTGCGGTGCCGCCGGCACGCACCAGACCGCCAGTGGAGAGATCTCCAGGGAAGACGCGGGCGCGCGAGGCGCAGTCTGCGGCTTCCCTCCTTGCCTCCGGTGCTTTCCTGTCGGCAATGCCCGCAGAGACGCGCGAGATAGCCAGCGACACGCTGGCGCAAGGGCTGAAGGAGTCCATGGAGTGGATGCACAAGACCTGCATTCATATCCTCGAGCATCTTCAGGCTGAGGCTCAGCTTGCTCACATCGACGACAAAGCGCTGGAAGAGTGCTACGAAGAGGACGTAAATGAGCAGTTCAGGATCTCCGTGCTCTATGCCACTGGCGCACCGTTCGAACAACGCATACGAGTCAGAGCTCGGGATGTGGGCTTCCGGATGTTGTGCTCGATGTGGGACAGACCGGAGACTCTCTAGTCCGGGAAGCGTGTGGAGAAGCGATAGCGAGGATAGACCGGACTAGATTCAACAGGGTCGGTATCCTCGGAGAGCCCAACAGCGCCGACCATAATTGATTGTGAAAGAGGCAGGGTCTTGGACAACAGAGGTGGAAGAAGCCGACGGACGTCTATCAGGAGTCAGGAGAGCAAGAAGGCAGGCGGTGGAGGGCATTGAAGAGCGGAGTTTCGCGTATCAAGCCACTGCTGTTCAGTAGCCTTCGCGATGGGAGCATCAGGCTGTCCAATGGGAGGAAGACGGGTACGGAGTAGGCGGACTTGACCATGGTTGGAACATTCCTGTAACAAGCATACTTGCTCCTTGTCTTCGTCCAGTGTAAACGCAAGAGAGTGCTTGAGCATATCTGTCCACTAGGGGGGTGGCGAGAAGGCCGAACGAAATATGTCAGCACGCACTTGCCGAGGGAGTTAGAACGACTCGGAGCCAACGTGCTGACCACGCTGCTCGGGAAGCGGGACGGGCACGACGCTTCCCACCAAACCGTTGGGGTCGAGCACGAGCAGGAGAAAGGTGTTCCCAAGCAGTCGTCATCCGGTGTCTGTGCTCGCATTCTCGCCGTGCTCCCCGTCGATGACGGTTGTAAACGAGGGTCCTCCGAGGGTAGAGCGGAGCGCTGGTCCTCAACAGGGATAATAGGGCAAAAAGTGGGTACATACGTGAGTATGGAAACTGCGCCTTGCGACAGGTCGCAGACCACGAGGCGAGACTGGTTTTCCTTTGCCCGATGCGTGCCCTCCGCTCCCAACCTAAGGATGCAAGGCTGGACTATCAGTTGTTGGACGAGTTCCGATGGATGTATGCGGGCGCACCAAAGATCTTCGCCGCACTCAGCGTCCGCAGTGTGCCGGCCGCACATCTATGGTGATCAGAAGGACATCCGGGCGCGCCCTGGCATGGGAGTGCCGATATAGATTATAATGCCCCGAATTTGCTGTAGCTCCAGCTGGAAGCAGCACATTTTTGTCGAGGCCTGCGTTGAGACGTGGGTATGTGCGCTCGGATAGACACCCCATAGGAACGCAGGAAACATGATCCATGACAGAACCTAATGCACATGGCCTCGCCTCGGTTCGGTGTGCGGGGGGGGGGAGTGATGAGTAGCAGGTTAAACAGGCGATGCAAACGCTCACAATTCAGGTCCGTCAGCGCTATTGCGTCCATGCTGCTCCGCCGATGTCTGTGGGATATCCTATTCAGAAGTGCGGAGGTCGATCCGGGCAGCGTAGGAGGAAGCGGGGTGATGATGGTCGGTGAACGAGGTAAAGGAGTGGCCTGCGCTGGAGACAAGTCAGACTTGGGGCAGAGTTACGTACCATGCATTAGCTCCGGGTACTGTGGAAAGCACGGTTCAAACGCAGAGACGTTTACTTCATCCACACAAGAGGAAGTACCGGTGCAGCGTATGCAAAAGAAAAACACATTGAACGGGGAAAGTCCTCAGCTTGGAATTGTGAAATGCCATCTTCGCAGCCTTCGTCCGTGCACTCATACGCACCAAGAGTCCCATCAGAGCACATAGAGGGATTGAATGTAAGAGCCTGCGCGCGTAGCTGTGACTCTGGAGAGTAGTACATGGTGGAAGTCGATGAGCAAGTGGACGCGGCCGCGTCGCGTGCGACAGCGCGCGTTCATTCCTCCACCCGCCACCACGACAAAGGTCCTCCACACCTCGATTGACGATGCCCGCACGTAAAGGCAAAGGTCCGGAGACGAAGACAAGTACTGCTCGTGCACAACCTGCACCACCAGCAACCGAATCTTCGGAGCCGACGTTCCCCTTCGCGCGGTACACGTCCGTCGTCGGGGTACATACGTCTCTACTCGCGTTCAGTGCCCTCATCCTCCCCGCGTCATCCCCATCCCTGAACATCTTCGCGCGATGGGACTTCTCAAGCTCAGAACCAAAACCACATCGCGATATAATGCAAGCACTCACGGAGAACCCTGCACGGACGGTTGCCTGGATGTGCGCGGGTGCGATCGTGTTGCAGGGATGGTGGGCGAGCTGGATCAAGAAATGGGCAGGTGAACTGCAAACCGCTGGGAAGGCGGACAGCACAGAAGTCACACAGAAGAAACTGGAGAGAAAGGGGAGGAATACGGAGGATATCACTGTTCGTACATTCGGTGTCTTGTCGCTTGGCTGGCTGCTCACGGACAGTGCAGGCATTCGCGCAAACAGCCGCGATGACCCTCGCAGGGTCTGCTGTATTCTACGCCATGACAATACTATTTGGCGCACCTTTGCTGAGGTGAGTATGAGCATCTCTCTGTACCCGGGCCCATAACCGAGAATATGCAGTCATCCTATGCAGACCTACGCAATGAGCCTACTCCTCTCCGTCTTGACGGTGCTACCTCCCGCATACATATTCGGACCACCGCCTCTCGGCTCTGACAGTCCCTCACTCGTGTCAAGACTGACATGGATTCGCCTCTTCGCGGAACTCTCGTACGTGGTCTCACTCTCCGTACCCATATACCGGCTCACACCCACACGCACGCGCAGCCCGCGCACGTCCATCGAACGCGCCCTCGTGTACCCGGCCATCGGCGCAGTGACCGGGGCTTGGCTCGGTGCGATCCCTATCGGCCTTGACTGGGAACGTCCATGGCAGGTACGTCTCGCCCATGCCGCCCGCCCTGCGCACTGCTCACCTCCTGGTCAGGCATGGCCTCTCACGCCCACTTTCGGCGCAGTCGGTGGGTATATCGCAGGGTCCCTCGTCGCCTTGGTAGTCAGCGCGACGCTCGAGCTCGCCCAGGCCGACGTCGCGCACGAGGCCCAGAAGGCAGGGAAATCCAAGCGGTCATGATACGAATTCATGATCGTTACCATCCCCTTCTACTTCTACATTTCTACAGGGTCCTCCTCTAGTCATGGCGCGTCTAGAGCATCTCTAGCTCACTCCCGTCTGCTTTCCGAACTGAGTTACGCATCTCTAATGCTGAAAGCTTAACTTCGCGTCTCAGCCCGGGGGCGCGGGCACCCCTACGAAAGCACCGCACGAAGGTCTCCGATCGAGTTCGTTACGTAGTCCGGGACTGTGGGCGACGCATTGGGCCCGGTAATCTCACTCTCCTTCGTGATTCCTGAACACACAGCAACACCATGAGGTCGTCGGTCTCGGTCACAGAGAAGCATACGAAGGCACGCACCGGTGAGCACCAGCAGGGTCGCCAGTCCGCCCGCCTTCCCAAACTCTATGTCGGTATTCAGACGGTCGCCGACCATGATCGTCTTCTTTGGGTCGAAGTCGTGCCTGCGGGAAGCAATGCATTCTCGTCAACTCTCGTCGCCTCGTTCGCTCGCACACACGACCCACGCACTTCGCCTTGATACAGTCTAGCATCGTCCCCTTCGGCTTTCCGATCGCGACCGGATCCCTGCCTAACGCATATCGCAAGGGCGCGCTGACCGAACCAGCACCTGGGAGCAGGCCCTCCGCGGTCGGATACGTGCTGTCCTCGTTCGTGACAAGGAACGCGCAGCCCTCGTTCTGGATGAGATAGTTGAACGCCTTCGACAGCTTCGTGTAGTTGATGGACGTGTCCAGTCCACAGAGCACCGCGCCGACAGTCGGATCTGGCGTCCACTTCTTGAGAGAGAAGCTGGCGAGCGTGTTGTCCTCCGGATCCTGCGGACATGCTCAATGCGCGAGGTCTGGGGTCGAGAATGGGGGAGCACTCACGGTGCCACCGAGGTACGAGATTCCCTCGTCCCGGAGCTCCTCCTCGAGCCCATCCATGCCAATGACATAGACCTTCTTGTCCTTCGGCATCTTCATGACCGACGAGATGTACACCGCAGACGCATACGCGGACCCGTAGATCTCATCGACGTGCGCCTCGACGCCGAGCGAGTCGAACTTCTTCTTGTAGTTCTTCCTCGACTTGGTCGCGTTGTTCGTCACGAACATAACCGCCTTCTCTTGCGACAGGCCATATGAGCGTTGTCACAGTAAGAGAGTGTATGCGCAACGCACTGTGATGCCGCAGGAGTTGCAGGACCTCCGTCGCTCCCTCTACCAGGGTATCACCCTGCCACAGCACACCATCGCAGTCGAACAGCCAGGTATCATACTTGTCCAGCAAGCTGATGTAGTCTTCGCGAGTGCTCAAGCGGGCAGCCATGATGTGGTGATGGAGGAGGTAGAGGTGGAGGTCAGGCTACGGACGCAGACAAGTGCATAGCCAATCACGGCGACAAATATTTCCTGCGGGCGTCGTCGGACTCATCGATGACTCACACACTCTACAGTCAGTCATAGAACTGCTCCAAATAGACAAGAGGCGATTACAAGGGGCGCAGAGCAAGCGCAGATCCATAACTGAGTGCCCGGGATGGTGCACGCCCGATACACACTGATACACAGTCGCGATGTTACCGCATACCGACCTCCTCGGTCATCTTTTGTTTGCGACAATAAGCAGTACAATGCATGGGTAGAGCGAGTGATATGGCATGGCGTGGTGTGCTCAAGGGTGGGGTGGAACCTGGTCGTGAAAAGAAGGATACATAGCCGCGCAGAGTCCAATGACACATTTACTTGCGGCCCGCCTTCTCCTGCGACTTGATGACCTTCTTCACGATCTTCGCCTCCTCGACAAGGAATGCCCGGAGAATACTGGAGGGAGCGAATCATGAGGACGGAATCGGAACAGCCGAAGGTAGAGACTACGTACCGGGACTTTGTGCAGTCACCGCATCGTGAACCGCCGTACGCCCTGCGGACGGTCTTCTTCGTCTTGGAGATCGTGGCGTATTGACGAGGGCGGAGGGCAGGGATCTGTAGTTAGGCAGGCGGCGTCAGCACCCCACTCAGAGGCCAGACTTGGGCAATGGGACGTACACCAGGCAACGCGATACCGCAATCACCGCACTTCGGCGAGGTGGCGAGCTTTTTGAGGTGGTGGTAGACAAGCTTGCCACCAGGCGTCTTCACCACCCGACGGCGGTTCGACGTGGTGTTGTAGGGAGTGCGCTTGCGGAGAGTGACGCGTTGAGCCATTGGTGGACTGTGGGGGGCGTACGTTCAGTTTCTGTTCAGCACATACCGGCTCCTGTGCGACCCTCAAGCCCTGACTGCCTCATCCGCCCTTCTCCCGTCAACTGCCCCACAGTTCCTCGACTTCCCATCCATCTCTCCCAACCCAACTGCACCATACGACTTCGCCTCCAATCGGGCCGCACAGAACCTTCAGACAAACGGGGAAAACTCACTCTTGAGGAGTTCCGGCGGAGGCTGCCTGGGTACACTAGTCAATGTTTGTTCAAGAAACGCACAGGCAGCATATCGACATACCTTGATATTGAGCTTGCTGTGGCCGTCGCTGTCGAGTATATTCCTGTAACAGGTAGTCCGGGTGGCTGGGAGGAACTATACAGTACACGGCGTTTGCCGAGGGACAAGCGGGCGCTTCGTCTTCCTATTCCGGCAACCATACCGACCGCCTGCCGCTTGTGCTCATCTCATCTTTCCCATGGAATATCGCTGCATTTCATGTACAATGTCACCCGACTGATAAAATTCGTGCCTTCTGCTATGGTGACAATGCTCGACGACTGTCGCTTCAGATGCTATCTGGCTGTCAGCAAACATGACTAGGTACGCCGATGTCCGCCGCCAATTCACTACGCACATGGCCATGGACATGTTGTGGCTCAATATGCCTTTCACAGTAAATCGTTTCTGTCAGTAGTCCTTGGGCGCACGGGCGCACGGTCCTCACCCATCTGTCTGGAATGAATTCTAACCTGCAACGCGCAGACGCAACCGTACATGCGGCATGCAACCGTGGAGATGGCTATCTAAGCGAATGCATACGATTCTGTCAAGATTGACATGGCAGCCATGATGCATTGGAACCCTGTCTGCTGCGAGTCCACACTGCCTCGAGGATTCACTAACGACGGCTCTCGCCGCCCTGGCCCTGCCTCTTCCGCGAACCGCCCTCGGCATCCTACGCAATTCGGAATTCAGCTACAGATGTCTGACACGGCGCGACACAGTGTCTCCGTCCTGTCCCATCTCCTCGGGACCGCATCTATGGTCGCTGTCTCAGGCTAGGGCTTGCCGTAACGCCGCATTGCGCACGAAGCACCCGACGTCCTCCGCAGTGTCGAATCTAGCCGGGAGCCACCGGTCCACAAGGAGCACCTCGCGGCCCCCATCGACGACGTCCAATACATTTTCCGAATTCTCTGCTTGCTTCTGACATCCCACATACGACGTAGCTTGTGAAACATAGATGCTATACTTGTCTCAATGACGCACTGCACCCTTCCGAGTTGTTCCCAGTCTATGTGGGCGTTGGAAAAAACACCTCATGTCGCTCCATTCGTCCCATCTCCGCCTAAGTTTGGTCCCTGTATCGACATACAATAGTCAGTAGTGGGTGTGGGTACGCCAGTCCCCTTAAGGTGTGCCGATACCATGCCGAATCCTTCGTGAAGTTAGCCACATCCAGACTACCTCTCGATGGAATCTTTCGGGGACAATTTGCGGCGCTCCCTAGTTCCCCGATCACTCAGAAGCCGCCAGGGCTGCTGGAGGACATTCGACAAGGGCAGATCTTCCGAAAACCGCGCGCCGAGATGAAGCCCGCGAAACCCATGAACATTCGGAAACCGAGCGATCGACGACGCCGATCGTACACATGCAACGAAGAAAGCACCCGCGTGGCGTTCAGTACTCCCGGTCGAACCGCTTGTACGAGTGCTTTTCGTATTCTTTTGTCTTGCCTCTGGTCCTCACACTGGCAACGCAAAAAATATCAATGAAAAGCCGACAGGTACGACGGATATCGCGATATACGCACAGAACAGGAACACGCGGCTCAATGAGCGCACGCTGCTGCATGCTGATGAATCTGTCCTTGAATAAATTGCCCTCGGGCTACATGTCCACCTCTGGTCAGTGTGTGGCATGTCATACAGAACACGGCGACGTACCTTTAGCGCGCGTAGACTCTCGCTCAGCTCCTCGCCGAGCTGCACGTCGATCTGGCCTTCGGGAACCTTGTGCTTCCCGATCCTCTCCCCCGCCAACCCCTTCTTAAGCTTCTCCTGCAGAGCCAGCTGCTGTTGTTCCCGAAGCCGCTCGCGCGCCGCGACGTTGCGGGCGAGGGCCTTGCGGAGCGCCTTTGCGGAGTCAACGGAGGCGAGCATGCGTTTTCGCGCCGCCTTCTCTGCCAACGCTTGTTTCTACAAACACCATAGACAAGGATGAGCGTGCATACGGTGCAGCGGGAACGGTGAAAAGCACCTCTGCGCGTAGTCGCTCAGCCTTCTTCCTCTGCTGCTTGGTCTTCCTCGCAGGCATCTTCTTCGGAGGTAGTGGCTCAGCATTTGCGTCCTCCTCTTCAACCTCAGCCCCGGTAGGCAGGTCGACCTTCATCCCGGGAGCGGTGCCTACGGCAGATGCGGATGCAGCTTCAGCGGCAGCGATTGCTCTCGCCTTCTCTATCTTTGCCTTCATAGCCTCGAGTTCGGCAACACCCTTCCACTTTTCCACCTCGATCTCGTGCGCGGTCTTCAAAAGCTCCTGGTGGGACACAACAGGCGGGTTGTACGACGTTCCTTCATGTGGTGACGGCACCGCAGGCAGAGCGATCAAAGATCGGGGATGTTGCGTTTGAGGAGCCTACGCGTTCGCGAAACATGCCTCAGGATGCGCCCTGCATATTGGTACAAACGCAGCAACGCACCTTGACAGGAACCTTCTCTGGGGCCTCCTCCGACCATACATCGTACTTCCCCGCCTCCTTCGCCGCCTCGCTGAGCTCCAGCATCGCGCTTCCCTCTCCGACCTGGTTCGGATCCACATAGGCGTTGAACGGCCCCTGCCGCAGCCTCTTGCCCATCCTCAGCAGACGAGTCTTCTCATCGTACGTGACGACTTTGCGCTTCGTGCCCGCTTTTGCGGCGTTTTCTGTGGCACGCGAGAAGACCGCGGGTACGGCTGAACGTTGCGAGAGTATTTTTGTGGACGTGAGGACGCGCTCGGAAAACTTTGGTAGGGTCTTGCGGACTACGTCGTCTCCCGTGACATCGACCTGGAACAGATCCTCGTCCTTCTTCTTCTGCAGCGTCGTTCTGTACGGTTCGTACGCTACAATGAGTCTCAGTCATTTGATGACCTGAACAGGGAACGCACCCAGTTGCACGCTCCTCCGCGCGAAGTTCTTCCAAGCCACCCTCCACTTCATCCAGATCGACATTTTTCCTCCAAGCCCTTTTACCCTTTCGGCTGGTCTGGGTGCGCTGCGCGGGTGCGCCCACAGATGACGATGCAGCCTTCTTCATATTTGTTGATGAGGTACCAGAGGACGGGGAGGTCTTCTTCGCCATCGGCGCAGGTGGGTTGAGGTATAGTACTAACAGTAGTCTCGCTGACACAAAGAGTAGTGTCTATTTACCGACTTACCTCCCTGCCTAATAGATAGCGGTCACACTTCGGGGAAGTGAAGCATTAATGGGGTAGTGGTAACCTGGGTCGTTGCCATCGACCCGCCGGGGGTTCGATTCCCCCTTAATGCAATTGACGCGGTGTGCATTTTACTTTGCGACTCATTTGGATACAGCAGTCGATTATTCCAGGAGTTGAGGAGCACTCCAGTTTCCAAGGGGCAGACGAGACTGGACAGGAGAGCCGAGGACAGTCTATCATTGCCGATCTCAATGAAAAGTTGTGTTAGACGGGGAAGCTCGACGACGTCCAAGGCACGAACATGAGCGTTCCCTGTGGCCGGCTATTTAACATTATGCGGAATTGTGTCGTGGTCTGTCGTGGTAGTGCAACCTGACGAGGTTGGGGCATCTCGAAAGCGTAAGTAACACGGTACCGGTTCGGAGCTTGTGCGCCATGGGGACATTGGCTTCAGGTACCCCCTTGAAACTGTCTTTGAGCTTGAGGACTGCAAGTGCGCTGAGGGTACTGGATGGAGCGAACAGATTCCAGGGAAGACAAAGGAAACGCAGGTGGGCGAATGCATGTGGATCAAACGGATGGCTGAATAGCAGGAAGCTTGGTAACTGGTCTTCCTGAACGTCGCCTCGGAATCGGCAAAAGGGATCGTCATACGCATCACGCACGATGAGTTTCTGGAGTGTGGGTAAGCCGCCTGCAAGGAGTTCGCTCAACGAGACAACTTCCTCTGGGGTATAGAGGCAAGAATTCCAACACGCAATCCGGCGCGCGTGCCCAGCGAGCAATGGTGCCAGCTCTGCAACGTAGCCATCCGTGCTCAGCTTCACGCTCAGCGCTCCTGTGCGTGACAGAAATGAACCGTACTGGGCACGGCTTGCTTTGTTGCCGAGGATGTCGAGGCCAATGGCGTTACGAAGCAGATTGACCCAGAATGGATGCGTGCGCAAGATGAGCGCCGTCCACGTGCGACACACAAGGAGATAGCGGACGAAGGTGCGAATGCGGAGCGAAAGGTAGGAGAAGACCATCATGAGGACTTCGGGCGGTAAGAGGTTGATTGGCACGGCGGCGTTGTAGATGGAGGCCAAAGCCCGGATCCGGGCAGCGTATTCGTCGCTTCTTGCCAGGTACCACGCTCGTACGAGAGCAGGATCTCGCAGGCGGGTCAAGGCCATTTTGTCTTCTGGGTCAAGGCGACGGCTACAGTCGTCGTTCTCAGAGAACAGGCTCCCTGGAATGTTCGGCGATTGCATACTGACCTGTGGACAGAATCAGTACTGTAACCTTGCCCAATGCGTATGTCCTATTGAGCTTACGTCCTCTGAAAAGATGTCGACCTTGTGAGATGTGACGGTCCGGTGGAGTCGTGTATCAGAGCTAGCACGGACTTGGGAGCAGGAGCGTAGTCTGACTGGGGCTCGAGTTGTGGTGGTTGGACGATGAGAGTTCGGGATAAGTTCAGTTGAAGTTCAGCGCCTTTAGGGAATTCCATGATCAGATGGCCACGCTACATCCTCATGTTGGGAGTCGGGACTAGTGCGATTCGTAGCTCGCTAATAATGCATTGACAGTCTTGAAAGCGTGATTGGAATCGACCTTAGCTCTCGTGCATTTCGCCTCGCTCATCGACGATCTTCAAGTACCGCCCACTTCATTGGTTGACATACTTCAAGCTCACCCGCAAACAGACGAAAGGCTTGCGAGGGGGCGGGCGGTGGGGACGATAACTGTGGCATATAGGAACGAGATAGTTACATGGGGTATTCATGAACGCAGCCATGCCGTTTTCGCCAATTTCTTCTGTCGCTTCTGCTCTTTGAAACGCTCCTGATGCCCTTGCAATCAGCACACCGCGACGCCTGCAACACACAAGTCAGGCCCATCCAATACAATACTCACCAAGTCCTTCTTCGTTGGCTTCTTGCGTTTCCTGCCCTCCTCCTCTTCCTGTGCCTCCTCCAGTTTGCGCTTCTCCACTTCCTGCTCCCACGCATTGACGTCGAAGTAGAACTCGCTCATGCGCTTCGCCCGCTCATACTCGGACAGGTGCGACGGATCGCGGCCGTCCGGGCGAGCGAACGCGCCCGTGCGCGCGTTGAACTTCGCCACGTAGGTGAACGCACCAGGCGCCGACCCACTTGCGGCGAGTGACGGATCCAGGTGGGCAAGCGCAGGGTCAATGCCTTGAGCAGCTGCAGCCGCATATATGTCGTAGTTCGATGCAGAGGCGGCGGGTGCGCCCGCGGCGTCACCCGAGGGCGGTGGGGAGTTGGAGGGGCCGGCTTCGGCGGTGGGTTGAAGAGGGTTAATCCATGTCGTCTCTTGCGTCACCGAGTTGTAGAAGTAGTACGCGTTGTGAGCCGGAGACCAGACGGCCTGCCATGCACCTTGCGGCGCAGCAGCAGCAGTTGAAGCAGAAGCAGAGGTAGATGCGGCCGTAGAGTCGGGTGCAGGAGTGGGAGCAGAAGAACTTGGGGATGGGGAGGCCGAGGCCGACTCCGACTCCGACTTGTCGCGATCGGCCTCTGGTATGGCCTGCTTGGGTTCGCCGTCGTCGCGACGAGCAGACTGCTCGCTGCGTTCGGCAGGAGAGGCGGCGTCGGGAGCGGGAGACGGGGTGCGCGACATGGTCGAGGTCAAGAGGGATTTGAACTCCGACGTGGCTGCGAAGGGCGGAAAGGCGGCGCGCTCATCCCGATTCCCGTCTACCACGACGACGGTGACGACCGCTATCCGCAACTCGAGCAATGTGAGCAGCATGTATATCCAGTTGCTAGTTACTGAAGAATGTCTGACTCTACTCAGACCGGGCTTCATCGACCGCATATCTGAGCGGTACCAGGGACAACCAAGGTGCGTCGATCCCGCCGAGCATGCCCAGGCTACTCATACGAGCACTTTTACAAAATCCGCAGAACTAGTAACCACTCTCGAACCAATCCACCGACATGACATCCCCGGACCGTCCGCACTACATCCCCCTTCCGCCGCCGCTCCGCTCGGCGATGAAGCACTCCTCGTCTCGGCCAAGCACACCAAGCCAAGGACCCTCAACATCACCACTATCTCCACCAATCGTGTCCACACCACTCTCTCCTCAACCACCAAGCACCCACCAAATGTCGTCCAACTCCACGTTCGGCACGTCCACTTCCCCCTACAGTTCCGCAAACCCGTCGTCTTCACTTGTCGCTATAGGCTCCCCGAACATCCCCCCATCGCCCCTCATAGCGGCGCAGGGGTACACGCCGAAGGTCTCGTTCGACACGCTGGAGAACCCGCAGGCGAGCATGTTCTCGTATACCCTCCACGTACAAAGCGACGGCTACGCCCGGACGCGTAGCACGCGAGTCTTCCTGTGCGCCTCCAGCCCGGACGAGAGCGGGACGCAGGCGCTCGAGTGGTGTCTCGAGTCCCTCGTCCAGGACGGAGACGAGCTGGTGGTGTTCCGGGGCATAGATCCTGACGACTTCGGTGCGCATCTCTGGCTATAGCGGCGTTACCCCCCACGGACTCACCCGCCGTACGTAGCAGAGAAGGACCATGACCAGTATCGCGAGGACGCACGCGAGCTGATGCGGGTCATACAAGAGAAGTGCGTCGAGTACGACCCGGAGCGCAAGCTCTCGATCATCGTCGAGTACATCGCGGGCAAGGTCACGCAGACGATCGACCGTCTCATCGCGCTGTACCGTCCGGACTCTCTCGTGGTCGGCACGCGTGGACAGCGGAGCATGATGCAGGCGATGGCGGGCGCATTTGGCGCACCAGGCGTAGGAAGTGTATCGAAGTGAGTTGTAGCCCTTGCAAGTCCCCCGTAGGCAGGCTGTCCTGACATCACTCGCTTCTTCGCAGATATTGTCTTAGCCATTCCCCCGTACCGGTTATCGTCATCCGGCCGGAGAGCAAGGTGCGCAAGACCATGGCGAAACGGCGAGCGAACCCCAAACGCGGTCTGCACTTTGACGAGTATGCATACGTCCTTGCGTCCGAGTGTACTGCGTCTCACTTCTTTCGCTCAGGCTCGCGAAGACAAAGACTAATAACGGACATCTGTCCGTTCCCCTCATCTCCACCCTCACACGATAATATGCGACTGGCTTGGACTGGCTGGACATTTCATCCCTTTGCCTCAATCTTTTCCATTGGATTATCATGTTATTCGCGGGCTGTTCTCTGTAGACTTGGCTTGTCGACTATGAGTAATGTGTATGGATTAGATCAGCATGTGAGATTATGCAGATACTAGAGATAGTAATGTATGAGAGAATGTCACGGCCGTGTTCTCGTTGGAGATCCCTTGAGGCCTCCAGACGAAGAGCGGGGGTCTCCGCGCGTGCGTGCTGAGCCGGTGGCCAGGGTCATCACACGCTTCCCCCGGGGACGTGTATCGACACTCTGACTATTCGGCGGTGCCTGCAAATGCGTATGTCAGGGTCAGGATAACACAAAGTGGTCTATGTAGGACGTACGGAGAGACGACTCTTCATCCTCCGGAGCATCGAGTCCAAACCAGACGACGGGGTCTCCTTGGTGTCAGCGGCGGCTGTTGACTGCACGGACGAAGGGCTGACCGAAGGCGACGCTGATAATGGAGAAGAAAGTACCGGCTCAGAGGAAACCGAGGAGGGCTGGCTGGACGACTCGACAGTGTCCATGTCAGGTTTCGTGAGCGCGGGCCCAATAAGGCGGAGAAGTCGCTCGACCTCCGCCTCCTGCTTCGCGGGATTCACAACAGATGCACTCTGACGGCTGGCCCTCCGTCGAGCCTGCAACTGAGGGGTCTTCTGCTGCGATGCAGCCACGTTCTGTGGGTACCACTGTCGCTCGAGCGCCTTACCATGAAGAACAATGTCCTTCAGTGCGCTGCGGAGGGACGGGACTAGGGATGTGAACGACATGCGGTTGATCTCCATGCTAGGTCGACAGAGATACGTCCAGTCTGTCGCCGGACATCATAGAGGGGAAGTCCGAAGGAAGGGGTAGGGTATGAGGACCATGCAACACACAGGACCCGACATCGAGCCACACGCACCAGACAGGACCCAATCGTCAGCCAAAGGCTCCTCCTCCGCTCTGAACACTATCCTCGGCTGCCCGTCCTTCCCGTCCTCCACGTCCGCCCCCCGCGCGGCGACGAGCGAGATGGCGGTCTTGAGCTTGTTGAGGACGTTCACCCGGAGGACCCGCCCCCCGGTGCTCTTCGACGCCACGTTCATGAGCGACATGCTCACGCGACCGCGTCCAGACTGCCCTTGCTGCGCATACGAGCTGCGTGTCGGCGCGGAAGAGAAGGGAGGGTCCGGGAATACTGTGGCCGGCTTCTCGAGGAGGCCCTTGGGTATCGCGCGGATGGCGAAGCCGGGGTATGTCCGCCATGGAAAGGCTCTTGCGAACTGGGTGGGACTGAAGTCGAGCGCAGGATGCGAGGGGTCAAGCACACGCTGCTTTGCAGGAGGTTTGTTGGCATGAGCAAGTTGGGCGATGCATCCCGGCGTGGTACGCTTGAACTGCTCGTGTGCATCAGAATCGTCGTCTTCGTGAAGCAAACAGGAGGAAGATAGCGACACGCACCCGCACCGACCTCAAACCATGGCTTTTGGGCAGCTGGCTGAGCTCAACACATCTCTGCATGACATGGACGGCAAGTCACTTGGAAGTCGAGAGGCAAAATAAGGATGGAGAACAGCGCACGATCGCACACGGCACAGGCATCAAAATTCAAATGGCCGCATGATGCATTAAGGGGGAATCGAACCCCCGGCGGGTCGATGGCAACGACCCAGGTTACCACTACCCCATTAATGCCTTTAATGCCTGTACATTCACTGCAACACACATAGTCCTATCACCCGGACCATGAATACCGTCCTCAAGGACCACCAGTAGTTGCAGTATAAGTACAAGCAATAGACGGTTTGCACAGATGATACACGCTAATAAGTACCCAATGAGCATATGCACATCACAAGTCGTAAATCAGGCCTTCGTCGCCCTCGTCCGGCCAGCGCGAGTCTTCGTCGCAGCCGGAGCAGGCGCACCGGACTCCTCACCCACATCCGCCGTACTGTTCGTACTCTTCCCCGCACCCTTCCCTGCACTCCGCGAGCCCTTACCCCGGCCCTTGGTACCCGCTGCCTTCGGCTCCTCACCCTCCTCGTCAGCACTCGGTTCCGGGGTGTTCTCCTTGTCCTCGGGAATTGCAGGCTCAGCATTCGAACCCGACGCAGCAGCCCGCGTACGAGCAGCGCCCCGAGCGGCCGGCGTCGGGGTGCTCCTGGGTACGGGAGTGCGTCTGGCACGGGTGGCACGCACAGGCGCAGACTCGTTATCGTCAGCAGGAACGGTCTCCTCGGCCTCCTCCTGCTTCACGGGGGCCTTGCTGCGCCCGCCGCGACGCGGACGTGCGGCTGGAGCGTCGTGCGAGAGGGAATCGAGCGGGTCATCGTCGCTCTCGTCTTCGGCCACATCGATCGGCTTTGCACGCGTCCCGCGACGCACTGTGGTCTTGGACGCTCCGGCCGCTGGAGTGGGTGTCTTGGCTCGGGTCTTACGAGCAGACTTGGTCTCGTTAGAGGCGGATTCGTCGGGATGAGAGGACGTCGTTGACGAATCTGTTGCTTGCCGTGTACGCCGCGTGGCCCGGGCAGGAGCAGGAGCAGGGGCAGCCTCCGCTTCCTCGTCGTCATCCTTCGGCTCCTCCGCAGTGGTAGCCTTCGTGGCCTTCCCTCGAGTAGCCCTGGGGATCTGTTTAATGTGTTTAGCGCCACATAGAGTGATTGGTTCAATGACCCTGCATACCTGAGTGACAGCACCGTCCGCCGTACGCGCTCTCGTCCTGCGAGCAGTGCGATTCTCCTGCCCGACTTCCGCCTCCGCAGCATCGTCAGGGACTTGCGAGGATGCACGGGTGCTCTTCGAGGGAGCAGACTGGGGCACCGGTGTGCGGCGAGCCCGAGCGGCGGGAGTCCTCTTGCCGCGTGCATTGGCTGGGGGAAGCTCCTCGACGGGTTCGTCCTCATCTTTGTCGTCGTCGACCGGCACGGGCTCCTCGACAGGCCGTGCGCGGTACCCTGCGGGAGTCCTGAGCATCTCCTGGACGCCGTCCAAGCGAGGAGTCTCTGTCGGGGCCTGCGCTTGCGGTCGGAACATCTCCCGAATGCCGGTGAGAATCGGGGTTCCAGCGCTGCCCTGCGGACGACTGAAGACGTGCCGCAGGTCTGTCATGCGTGGGGTATTCGAGGCTGGCCGGGTGGGCAAGTCGGACTCCTCGTCTTCGTCTTGCATCTCCTCGTCCTCTTCGATCAGGATACGTGAGGGCCTGTGGGTGCTCGCATGGTGGGGCGCAAGAAGAGAGAATCCACCCTCCCGCTTCCGCGGGCTGAGGCTGAGACTCTGCCTGCCGAGACTCTGGCGCTGCTTGACGCCCTCTACCATCTGCTGCATGCGGGCAAGAAGAACAGCTGTATCCTCCTCCTCCTCTAACTTCGCTGCGGACGTCGAAGACGAAGACGACGCCTCCTGCGTCGAACCTTGGGAGGCCGCCGAGGAGGATTCGCCCTGCTGCGAGAAATTCGGAGCGGGCACAGAGGCGAGGGACGGGAAGAGCGTGCGTCGGGAGCCCGGGGTCTGGCCCTTGAAGAAGTTGTCGGGCGTTGCGACCGCGGATCGTCTGCGTGCGCGGATAGCCTTTCGAAGCATGTCAACGTGGGCCGCCAGATGCGAGCGAGGACACTCACCTCGCGCTCCTCTTCCGTGAGCTTTTCTCTCTTCACGGGCGACCGCGGCGTCGAGGGTGGTGCAAGGGAAGATCTCGATAGGGCACTGCTGTCTTCCTCCTTGACGGGAGCAGGCACTTCGATCTCGTTGACCTTCCAAGGCGCGACTACGCGCACACGGCGGGGGCCGTCGTCTGGTATCACTCCGACGCCGAGAGAGAGGCGAGGCTGGCGTGTGCTCCGGGGTATCTGCGGACTCATAAACCGGCCAAGAGGCCGCTGCTCTTCGGTCTCGTGCGAGCCCTCCTCCTCTTCCTCCTCTGCACCTTCATAATCGCGGTGTTCATCCTGTTCGTACTGCTGGTTTTCGTCCAGTTCCATCTCCTCTCCCTCTCCCTCCTCTCCCTCTTCTTCATTGTACTCGTCGGCATCTTCATCTCCAAGCACTGGCTCCTCCTCTTCCTCCTTGGGCTGCTAGACATCAGTACACCGCAGGAACCAGAGCACGAGTGAACACACCTCAACTGATAGGCCGGTAAACGCCCAGCCGAGGCTGCCCCTCACCAAATCCAAGCTCTTCCGCCAGCCCGACACTGGCCGTCCGGCCGGGGGCGGGATCTCCTGCACGTCCTCGTCGGCTTCCTCTGCAATTGCACCGATAGTTTCTTCAACCTCCTCTGCATCCAGTTCTTCCTCTTCGAGCTGAATGTCGCGTTGCAGCGCTACCCGCTGGGCAGAGCGGATGAGGACAGCACGGTGCAGAGACGCACGCGGCCGACGTCTGACGGGGGTGACCGGATACTGCGGCATGACTGGCAAGGGGAGGGGAAGCACGGGTTCGGGCTCTACCTCGTCGAGGATGACGAGGTCCTTGTCCTCCTCGACGACGCGGGGAGTGTTGCTGTGCACGAGAACAATCTCCTCGTTCTCGCGCGCAAACGAAGAGCGGATGGGGGTTTGCAAGATTCGGAGGTTCTCGCCTGGGTCGTGGCTCGGACGTGGTGTGAAGACTTGCGCACTCGCAATCATCGAGAGGCGCAGCGGCCGACGAGCTGCGACAGGCGTGTTCTGCGTGGGGGTATTGATCATGGCAGGGCGTAGGTGCTTTGGCGGGTAGGTAAAGCGGAACCGCTTCTTGTGTATTTCGATGACGGAGTTATTCTGAAGAGGCACAGTGGTCGGCCCAGGCGCGGTGGCTGTCGCAGGGAAGAGCGGGGAGTCGTCCAGCAAGACTCCGTTTGTTCCGAGAACGACGAGAAAAGCCTTCCGCTCAACAAAAGTTATCTTTGCATGAAGTCCGGAGACGGCAGGGTAGTAGAGACGGAGAGAACAAGACTGGTCGCGTCCAATAGTCAGTTCGTCGTCGTCGATGGGGTATGAGGTCACGACGGAGTCTGTCGAACGCAGAAGAGACAGAGATCCTAGCCGGCCAACGTCGCTGGCGTCCATGGCGCGTGTGGTGTCGTCAAGAGCGTCGAGAACGTCGAGAACGTCGAGAACGTCGGGGACGTCGATGGCGGCAGGAGGCAAGTTCAACTTCCCCCAAGCGCGCGTGGACGCGTCGAACTCGTGACCGCGCTGCAGCCTTATGGCTATACGCGACCGTGATATAAGTACTCATTACTGTTCGTTGTCATGGCCGACTAGCTCAGTTGGTTAGAGCGTGGTGCTAATAACGCCAAGGTCGTCGGTTCGATCCCGGCGTTGGCCAATGGGACACTCTCTGGTACAGCGTTGTTTTTGTACACCAGACTTATTTGATGCCACATATGCGCCGTCAGTAGCACGTTTCTTGGGCAAGGCATCATGATGACCTAAATGCCCACACATCGACATCTATTGACATCCACGCCAGTAGTCTATCAGGCCGTGCTGATCGCCGCCGATGAGCTTTGAGTAATACTTGATACTAGCAGGTTCCCGTGCCCCTGCCACGGGAAATGAAGGACAGCAGCGCACTCGGGCGGGCTGGTGCCCGCCCTCGTCCGCCATGCTGTCTGGCGAGTGTACCTGAATGTGCTTGACATGAGAAGTATAGAGAGATGAACCAATTACTGTGAGTACAGTTGAACATTGCGCTATTCAACTATAGTAACTACTCCGTGTCTGTGTCCGTGCTCGCACGCTCCTTGCCCGGTGGCAGGCCCTTTGCATCATTCAAAGCGTCGGAACAGACGGCGGCATCGGAAAACATGTATTACGCGTTCCTAATCGCGCCGCCATTGGGCGAGAACATCGCAGTCGCGGTGGCGTTTGGTTTTGGTTAAGAGGACGCGTCGCGTCGCGCTGCGCCCGACGTGCAGATGACGTAATGTGTTTTCTAAGTTCCGATAGGGCTCTACGAAACGCCGATTGATCGGACCTCGAACCGAATTGCGGGCTGCCAATCTGAGTGTGCCAGACGCTCACTCAGACCACATTGGCAGGGCTGTCTATTCTGCTCATTGTCAAACTAACCATAGGTGACTTCGATGACACGCTCTACAGTGAGTGTACAATCTACTTACAAGTTTACTGCGAAGAAAACAACTGAGCGGATGGTGAACACACAAAATTCCTATGTATGGCAAGTTTGCTTTCCCGATATAGTGACCGAGATGTTTTACAATAGAAGATATCTACGGACCTTAATCCGTCGCCTGAGGCCTGCTGAAGTGACTTAAGTCTAATATAAGCAACGGAGACGCACAACGTCGTCTGATCCACCACTTCATAATGTGCCTGGTCGTTGACGTGCAGCCTGAGCAAGCTGTGTCCGATGTGGACGAACAATACGGTGGTCGGCGTCGAAGACCGTGAAGCGACGCCATGAGTGTTGTACTCGGGTGGATGCTCCCAGTAGCCTGAACTCACTCCACAGCGTAGAGCGGGGACTATCGCGTGTCCTTGGGCAAGTACATCCTGTCTATCGCGAGAAGAGCAGTCTTTTTACACTCAAATGCGCAGTTCTACGACAGCCGTCTGCAAGGAATGCGGGGTTTTTGACTGACCCTTGCGAACAGGCGTAGAGTATTCCGGCTCGTATAAAGCCAATCGGACGCGTCTGATACGGGTGACGAGTATGCGCGCGTGAGGGCGCATAACGGAGGGAACAGGGGGGTCCTCCTAGGCCTAATCCGGGGCATCCTCGAAGGAGAATGCGTCGGATTGTCCCGGAGGAAGGCCTGAATATCATAGAAGGGGTCCAAGGACTGCAGGAGTTCCTCGATCGACGAATACTCGAACTTGCGTGTATAGTAATCGCAGCGGAACAAGATGTGCTCGCGGGTTTGGTACGCGGGTGGGCCGGAGTGCAGAATACTTACAGAGAGTTGGTTCTCCGTGTCGAGCGCGGAAGCGATCGCGGTATTGACCTGTCGGGGCGTGATTGGTGACGCAGCGAATGAATCGCGCGACAAGAGTGGGACGGCCGCCGAGTCGTTTGAGAGGGAAGGATCCGGTGTGACGGAGGCGTCGAAAGACGGGATGTCGAAGGTGGTAGCGTCCCCAGTAATGTTGCGGCTGCAAGAAGAGCAGTCACCTCAAGGATGAGAGCATGAACGCGGCTCGTCGATGCTGTCCCGCAAAAGCGTCCGATACGTCATCGAAGCTCGTGAACGTGTCGACACGATCGAGGATCGTCTACCGCATTCCGCACGTGACCGCGTTTTGCAAGATGGCATGTGGCGGGCGGGCACCGTTAAGCTGCTCGCATCCATGCTCAGCGGGTACCTAGCCAGAGCAATCAGTGCATAAAATAGCCAGCAAATTGGAGGCACATGAACTCAATGGAAATACAAGACGTACCAAGACTCATCCGTGCCCTACGCGACCCAGGACCCAGCACGCAGCGTCCCTCGCCCCACGCGTCATGTCACGGCATGCAATCAGCGGTCGAAGCATTATGAGGATCACGGAGAGGTGTACACGTACTGCCCATACATCCAGCCCAACGAGGCCGCGTCGCGGCGAACGAGCACGGACTCCGTTGTGGGTGTATGTGTGCACCTCCAAGCGAGCCGAACAGGTCTCAAGGACGGACTAGAGCAGACCTGCCAGTGTGATTCCCGAGGATGCCTGCTGGCACGATACACTCAGTGGCGGTCGGCGGACGAGCTATAAGGCTGGCATCAGCGCTGTTGGCGGATGGATGGATTTTGAACAGATCAGCGGAACGTACCTTGGAGAGGGCATGTAACAGGTGCGGTCGCGCGGGCGGCGAGCTCGGTGACGGACGGGTGTTGGCGGTTCCGCCTGGATCATCGTGGCAAGACTCGATGTTGTTGGCTTCGTGTCCGGGTGGAAGAGCCTGGCCATAGGGAGTGGTCGGTCAGCGGCAGAGACTGACCGGCTTCTCGCATAGATTGATCTCAAGCCGTCGAAGAGACGAACAACAGTGAGTTCCACGAACGGCCATCTACTAGAGTGAGCAAACAATAACATAGAGGCCGCGCTGTTGATGTGGCAGGGAGGCATCCTGACCGTAAAACGGAGCCATGTCGTGAGAGACCTCGGGAGACATCATCCCTGCACGAGCGACGCTAGAAGCTCACCTCTGTCTCCCGTCCCTGCTCCTCTGCACGCAGCAGCCCTTCGTTCCACCAGCGGAGCGCGAGCGCGCGCCAACAGCGGGCCACTCCAACCTGAGGCCGTCCCAGAGCCAACCTGAGCCGCTGAGACGCGTGTTCCTGCCTGGATCCGCCCCGCGTTCTTGTTGCTTCTCCGGAGCTCGGGACGGGCCAAGCAGTCGAACCTGAAGGCCTGAGCTTGAGCGCATCATAGAGGAAGCCATCGATACACAACCTAACCCCGCGATGCGCAAGCGAGGTGGCCAACGCGAACAGTAACCCCGATGCATGGAGCTATGGTGCTCGCACCGGGACAGGCTGGAGCCTGGCGCAAACCACAGGGACGGATAAGTCCGTAATGAAGAAACGTGCACAATATATTAGTACGTGCCTCAGGTACGGTTCTGCCGCCCAGCATGAAACGTCGGCGGCAGATGTGGATGATACCTCGGAGACTGCTCACTCTGCAGTGTGTGGCGGAGACGGGGACCATGCCGGATGCGGCATAGCTGTGCAAGGGCGAGAATGCAAGGATTTCTGTTGAGCAGCACAGAGCAGCACTGCTGACGTCGGAAACGTCCTAGATCCAGGCCTGGGATGGAGGGGCGGTACGCTTTTGTGTCTCGGCGAGTAGCAAGGGCTGAGGCGGCCGCAGTATGTACTTGTGAGTCAGTGCCGGGTATGATGCAGCTCACTGCGGTTGCAGGGTAGTAGCACATGAAGGGAAGGGTGGAACTGAGAGCTATCAGCGAGTACGAGATGACCCTTGGGAACTCAGGTCTGCTACTTGCCATCTTGGTGAATATCCGTCTGGCACCCAAATACAAGGAGCTGATGCGTACCCACGGTGTACGTCCAAGGAGGCAATTTCCCGACCTGTATGTCGAAGGATTTCGTATTTCATTCAATAGTGGCCTACTTTCCCGAATAAGCATCCTCTGGAGCTGATAGTCGGTCGTCTGTCGGCGCCGCCCATGTGGTGGTGTCCTAGTCAGAAACTCGGGCTACCGCAACACAACTTACCTCCTATAGCACACCTGCGGCTGGTAGAATAGAAGAGACAAGACTGCCCCGCTACCATCAAACGTGTCGCGGACATGCAGCGGGCAGCGGAGCACATCAGAAGGACTAGCCTGAGGCGAGTGTACGCGCGCGTGTGGGACGAGCGTTGTCGACGGAGGACTGTACGTGAAGTTTACGCCGCGGCGTGTTCTGAGGACAAGGACGCAGATTTCTGTGGCTAGTGTGACGATATGTGATGCTTGGAGGGGAGCCCAGCGGACTGGCGTGCAGGCTCTCGGGGCGGGCTTTGGTTCGACGGGGAAGGAATACAAGGGGCGGTAGTCGTGATGGCTACAGAGAAGGCCCGTCAAGTCGTCGCAGGCTCTCGCATGTTCTCATTGACTGACGGACGGCGATCGAGCGTAGAGTTGGGTCTGAGTCAAGATCCCAGAGAGGGTGCAGTCGACAAACATACCCTTTCCGGGGAAGCGCCGCCGCGCCACGTGTGGGAGCAGCCGGAAGCACCACAAACGAGCTGCCCGTTTTGTGCGTCCTCTTATTCCCCTCCGCCATGTGCAGAATCCCTGCGCGAGTCAAGCCTTATTCTCGTCCGGGCAGACACTACAATTCACAAAGTATAAGTACGGGAACGCGTCGCGATGAGCTCCCAGAACAACACCGCCGCGTCGTCTATCGCAACGCGCCTCCATTCCTCGCCCCGCCGCCTCGCGCGCACCCCGTGTCGATCACCTCGCGCCCGCACACCTACCCTATTGTCCACCCGGACAGTCCGACTATACCGGTCCTAGTGTCTGCCGCCTATAATACTCCTCGCGTTCGCGCCCGTGCTCTCGTCCCCAGTTTGCATTTTCTGTTTCTCCTGCTGTCTCGCCATGTTCCAGGTCGCGTCGCGTCACTCTGCCATCCCCGAGGCCCTCAACCTCTCCGGGGCCCACTACGTCCACCCTCTAGAGCAGAAGCTGAACATCCCGCGTCGTCTGGCGCGTCCCAGCTTCAACGAGCCCTCGCGTGACGCCATTGCGCGTCTCGACCCCGGCCTCGCGGGCGTGCCGCTCGAATACATCCGCCGTCTCGTCGACAGCAACTGTCAGCAGTACGTGTCCGACTGTGCTCGAAGTGTGTGCACCTCACTAACACCGCAATGCAGGATGCTCAGCGCACTGTCGCTTCTGACGATCCCAAGTGCGCTGCCATATGCCCACTTGCCCCAGTCCATCGACGCGCCCGTCCGCCCGACCTCCCAAGCACCGGACATGTCCAGCTTCCCCACCCATGTGTTTGCGATCCTGTCCTCCCGTATGTCCGCCAAGACGCCAACCGTGGCGTCGTTCGCCGACAGGCATTCCCTGCCACCGTCCACGACCGTGCCTCTCTATCCCGCATCCGCACTCGTCATGGCCGTGCACTGCTCCCTGCTCCCACCACTCCCGCAGGCCCCCCGCAGCGCAGGCCGCCGCGCAGCCCTCACACTCCCCATCGTCCCGCTCACAGTCCCGAGCCCCGAGACCTACGCACTCCTGCACGCCTACCTGCACACCATGCGCCCCGACACGCTCCTCGCCTCGCTCCTCCCATCGCTCGCCCAGTCCTTCCCGCAGCTCTCCAGCGCCGGCTCGAGCGGCGGCCCGAACAAGCTGCACTACGTCGGGCAGTTCAGCTCCGAGCACCTCATGCGCCTCGCACACGCGCTCGCCGGCGCCGCGTTCCAGCGCGGGGGCGCGCAGAACGCGCTGAGCGGGCTCATGTCGCACGTCAAGGTCATCAACGGCCTCTGGCAGAACGTCTGTGCCCTCGGCGTGTTCGACGCGGAGCTCTGGGGAGTCATGGATCTCGCGTGGGAGGTCGTCCTCATGGCCATGAACAAGGTCGTCGAGAAGGCGTAGAGCGCTGTGCGCTGTCTCCGCATCATCTCTCTCCTCTTTGAAAACATACACACACTACCTTACCAGCTTTCACATTCTTCACCGTTATCGCTTGCCTCAGACCTCTACCCCTCTCCTCTCCCGGTGTTCGTTCGCCGTCCGGACTCAATATGTTCGTCTAATCTTTACAGCGCAGCTACTTACTTCCTGCTATTGTCTCCTCTCGCATGCATCTGTCGCCCGGGTTCCGCCACATCATCCCCGTTCTCGTACCATCTTGCATACCCCTCAATGTATTACCTGGCTCGTCGTGTTCTTGGCATCCCCCACCACTGTATCCTTACTGTTCTTGTTGCGTTTCTGGTCGCGTAGTCGTCTGTTGTCAATGGAATGGGTATATGAAGAGCTTCTGATGCTGCATCATCACACGAGCTTATGTTACAACGTAGCCTCGCCTGTGCACTGCTATGTAAATGGGTGGTACATTTTCGAGCTCAAGTCAGCGTGGTTATGTATGTAGGTGTGCCTGCGCCCAATCGGCCGGCAAAAAGAATGGAGGACAATATACTGGCCAACGCCGGGATCGAACCGACGACCTTGGCGTTATTAGCACCACGCTCTAACCAACTGAGCTAGTCGGCCATGAAGGAGAGATTCCACGGCGTTGTTGGTGAGTTCCTGATACTTCAGTGGTCATGGACTCGGACACTCGAGTCTCCTGTCTGCCAACGAACCCTATCATATAAACGTCTGCCTAGGAGAGACAATATTGACAAACCTGGATGAAACCTCCCCGCACACTCTCCTCGATGTCTCAGGACACAGACACGTTGAGCAGTCCACTCGATGATCTTACCGAGATGGAGTCGTCGCAGATGCAAGTGTTCTCCAAGAGCTTGTCCGACTCGTCCCTCTACAAGCAGATCGCCACTTCCCTGGAGTCCACGGAATACTTAGGGAAGAAAGCGAGGGAATACATAAAGGTCCTCGACATCCCAGCATACAAAGAGTACAACCGACCTCAATGGATGCGGCGATTGACGCAGGATGATGGCACCGACTTCACCATCAAGAAGGTCTTTGAAGCATTCTTCGATGGCGCGGAGCAGGTCGGTCTCCAGGAGGGGTTACGGTATGCTTACGCTGCCACGTGGACCTGCCTCGGGTTCGCCAAGCAGGGGAATCTTAGTGAGGAGGGCAGCATGGAGGTGCTCGCCAAGGAGTTGTCAAGGTTGGGCACAGCATGGGTGGCTTTTATGCTATGGCCCTGTGAGTGCATCGCTCATCAGATTACAACTCATACCTCATCACTCGCTACCGAACCCAGTCGCTCCAAGCAACAGCAATCCTTCCGATGTTGCTGACTCCCCACTATCCGAGTCCGCGACACCGACCTTCGAAAACACAGGTTCTCAGATCGACGCCGGCGTTGGAACTCGCCCGGACTGGAGAAACAATGTGAGCGGTGTCTCGGCTACTGCGTCCACTTCAGCTCATTGTGCATCAGGTCTTGAAGAGAGACAAGCACACGTGTCCCTTGACAGGTTTCGTCAGTCCAACGATGCCGCTGGACATGAGGCCGCCAGGCGCCGAGGTGTTGGACCTCGAAGTCGCTCACGTCGTTGACTTCTCAGCCATTGACTATAACGCTGCAAAAGACAAGGCGTCGAAGGTTTGCCTCATTAGCTGACGTCGTCTACTTGTATGTACCCGAAGTTCTGACTAGTGGCTTCATAGACACGCTCCATCACCATGACACTAGGCATGGTCAGATCCTATGTCGGTGGCATGGAGGGTGACACATTCTGGGCTGGATTGCCGGAGTTGTTGCGCGGTACAGAGAACGCACTGCTCCTGGAGTTTTATATGCACCGTGCGTTCGCCAAGTTTGCATGGTGCTTGGTGGAAATAGCGGTTCGTTCTGCCTACTCACAATAATCGCTATGCCCACATACTGATCTGCCGTCAGCCCAACACGTACAACGTGAAGTGGTTTGATAGGTCAACAGTGCCGTCGTTTTTCAATATCGCCGAGCAGGTCACATTTACAGACTGCAGTGGGGAATCTCCGGGGTTTGCAGTCCCCAGCGCTCTGTTACTACGGTGGCACGCTGCTCTCGCCCATGTGTTCTACCTTAGTGGTGCCGCGGGGCTGTTCACCAACCTTCACCATCCGCCTGGCAGTAACGGTCCCGCTGTTGTCAGCAAGTCTGGTGCCGACTTCATGGAGCACGTCGTCAATTATGATGGCGAGGCAATCAGCCAGCTAGCTGAGCTTACAGAATCTGTGGCAGCAGTAGTCCTGGGTTAATCATCAGTGTCGGGAGCGTCTCGTGTGTCTTATCATTACTGTCACGGGCCTGGGTCGGACGCGGGTCAAGAGCAAAACAGAAGCATCGGATTTGAGGACAGAAGCGAGCTGCAGACGGACAGGGCGAGAGAACAGACAACCAAGCCAGCGACTGGCGTTGGTTCAGCAAACAGAGCGGAAGCGTAACGTGGGCCGGTAAGTAAGTACATAGTCACTAGTGTGATCCGAGAAGGTACATAAGTTACGTAACGGTGGCCGCTACACTTACAGCTTGGTGGTATTGGCGATTGCTGTGCACTACTGAACAAGCCAAGGTCCCAACTCCATGCACGCAGCTACGACTTTGACGTATACAAACACCACGGTAACCTTGTCATGATTGAACAAGTCTGTACTCTCTCGTAATGCATTGACGCACCCTCCGTTCCGCTCGTCTAATAGTTCCGCTGGAACATTGTCGGAAAGGTCGACGGCATCGGAGGCCAGGTCGCCAAGCCGGCCGCGTAAATCAAATCTCTACACAATCTAGATCGCAATCAACCCCGCACGCAATGAAACGCGCCGGGAATGCTGCAGGCCAGCCGCTGAGGAGACTGCACGATCAGGGCCATGAACGCCGCGACAGACCTGTGCGGCCAACCGTCGCCGCGTAGGCTGCCTTGCCTTTCGCCTTTTCTTCGCCCGCCGCTGCCCCGCATCCATCATTGCTCACCTCTTCAGCCTTCGATCGACGGACAGTCGGACACCCCTCTTGAGCTCGCTACCTTCCCGCCTCTCACAGGGGTTCAACGTCTGTCCTTTCTCTTGACACTTCCGCTTGCTCCTATTCTCCTTCAAGCAGTTGCCGCGCACCGACAGCTGCAGTGTATACCACCCAGCGATGCGCCCACGAACCTCCTTTTCTTTCACGGCTGTGCTCACGGCTGCCTCTTTGCTGCACTTGCACATCGGCCCTGCACGCGCCATTACGGTCACTAGCTATGCGAACGACTTCGTTGACCCGAAATATGTGCTCGCGAAGGACTTCACCAACTTCACCATAGAGGCGCAAGATACCATCGTTGCATGGGCGCAGGAGCTGGCTGCTCAGGGCCCTTGGTGTGGGTAACGAGCAACCGGACATACGATGCATGTTCTGAACTTTTTGCACAGCCGTAATGAACAAGACGTATGCCCCGCCCACTGGTAACAAGCACGACTACATGAGTTGGGCTCCCTAGTGCGTTTATATGTGTATTATCCATGTCTCCTCTCTGACCCTACACGGATGCACAGCTGGTGGCCTGATTGCTCAAAGGTTGGTAACACGACCGAGCTGACCCCGCAAGAAAGTGCGTCTTGCGTTCCGCTCTCCCATTCTCACCACTGACGTACTCGTCGCAGTCTGGGTCACCTGCCCCTATGTCTCGAGGGACGGCCTGTTCAACCCCGACGGGCGGACGATTAACGACATCGGCGAGTTCGAGGACATGGCGAACGCGATCCTCTACAACTCGCTCGCGTGGGCGATCAACGGCTCCTCCGTGTACTCCGCCAACGTCGCACGGTTCATCAACACCTGGTTTCTCGCCCCCGATACGGCCATGACGCCGAATCTCGCGTACGGGCAGATGCAGCGCGGACCGAACGGGCAGAACGGCACGCACACGGGCATACTCGACCTCAAGTGCATGGCCAAGGTTGTCAGCGGCATCCTCGTCCTGCGCGAGGGCAAGGCGCCCGAGTGGACGAGCGATATCGACACCGCGCTCAACAACTGGACGAAAGAGTACATCTCGTGGCTCACGAGCGCGAGCATCGCCCTCGAGGAGAAGGCCGCTACCAAGTGAGTGCCTGAATTCGCCGTGCCACTTGCGAAGTCGCGGCGCCGCGAGTAATAGACTGATGGTGTGCGCAGCAACCACGGGACGTTCTACTACAATCAGCTCGCCGCCCTCCAGATCCTTGTCGGCGACACCGCAGGCGCCAAGCAGACCCTCGAAGAGTACTTCACGACTCAGTACACTTGGCAAATCGTGGCCAATGGTGACCAGGTGAGTCCTACTTGGGAAGCATCCACGTCCTTGGTGACGTCGTTCGCTCACTATCCGCTTCATTCCTCAGCCCCTCGAGACCGCCCGCACGCGCCCATACCACTATCGCGCGTACAACCTTGCTGCCATGATCGTACGTGCACCCTACCAGCCACAGCGCACCCGCAGCATGCTAACGTTCCAGCCCGCCAAGCACAGACGAACGCGAAGCTCGGCGCGTACATCGGGTACGACGTCTGGAGCCTCAAGACCTCGAAGGGCACGACGATCAAGGACGCGCTAGACTACGCGATCACGATGCCCGCCGGTTCGGAGGCCGCGTCCGAACTCTGGCCGAACGTCGTCGCCGTCGGCGCGATCTACGGCGACACCGCCGGCACGTACGCCAAGTGGATGCTCGATAACGCGGGCAACACGTACCCCGCCGACGCACAGTTCCTCTGGAACCAGCCGTTCTCGGACTCTGGCCTCGTCGCGGCGGCTGCGACGTCCACTGGGTCAAACTCCTCCTCGTCGGGCGTACGTCAGCAGGACGGCGCGCTCGCTCTGGGGGCGTCGTGGAACGTGCTCGCGATGGTGGTGGGTGCGGTTGTGCTTGCGCTCTTTGCTTGAGATCCTCTAGAGCACTCCGTGCGCTTGGAGCAGATGCGGCCATCCAGACTCTGATCTGCTGACACTTACACTCTCGTTTCGTTACACTATCACTAACTGGCGACGGGCGAGCATCTGCCTCTAGAGATGCCACCCCGTGCGTTCCATACTTACACATTGTCATATGGGACTTTGTGCGTGCGTGCTGTTCGTGCTGTTCGTCATTTGGGTTGATCTAGAACAGCCGAACACCTTCTTGCATACTTCTCGGGGCTTTATGTAGTCGTTGCCTTGTTCATGCTGTACTTGGTTGATACTTACTAGGTTGCAAGTAATGGCTTGACTGTATGTTGTACTTAAGTATTTGCTGTCTTGCTCAGTTGTATCTACCTGTCGTATAGCCGTCGGACGACCTCCGGTAACGAGTCTCGTGGCTCCTGTCAACCATCTTAACCTCAGCTGTCACTCTACGGCAGCGCCCGAAGTCCGAAGAACGGCAGCGAGGCATCGAAGACGTCGGCTACATGACAATTGATGCATTCCGTCACAAGATTCATACATGACCGACCGCTGATCAGACCTTACATAGGCAACCTCGTTCGACGGATCTTCACTGCGAGAAGTTCTTGATGCCGCTGAAGTTCGTGATGGGGCCGGCGGATCCGCCAGAGACCTTCAGAGCCGACCAGTCCCAAGTGCCAGTGCACGACCCGGAACCGCAGTTGACCGCAACGCGCTGCGCGTCGGAGTTCACCGTCAAACTGTTGGTGCTCCCGACGAAGTTCACAGCCTGGCCGAGAATTTTCAGCATACTCGAACCTCCCTACCAGATCGCATGACTGCACTCACGGAGAGCTTGACACCATTTCCGGGGGTGCCAAGGGTGTCGGGGTAGCTCTGTGTGGAGCGAGAGCTATTAGTGGCTGCGATGGACATTCATGAGGTGTAAGGTGACGTACCTGGTCGATGAGAACACCAAATTGCCGCAGACCGGTACCAGTGTTCCCCGAGTAGGTGATGTTGGTTACTGTCGAGTCCGATGCGGACGCCTTGGTCTTGATACGCAGGGCCTGATCGCTGTACAAATTGATCAGTAAGCACTTGATATATGGGAGGAAGACCTTGTGAGTCGCACTTGTTCTGGATAACGTTGTTCTGAATGACGATCCCAGAGACGGTCACGTCCGAGTCAATGGAACCCTTGTAGACAGTAGACAACCGAGTGTTAGATTACATAGCATTTGGACTTGCACGACAGGGACGTACGACTGAGATACCATGGCCGCCGATACAAGTGTTGCGCTGGAAGACGATGTTGCTGCCCTTGTTGATCGCCAGGCAGTCATCCTGGTTGTGGATCGTGCTAGTAAGAAAATATCACTGGTCAGTTACCAGAAGCTCATATATATGGGAAGGGGCATACCTGTCCTCAATTGTCAGGTCGGTTGTGCTGCAGTCGAAGCCGTCCGTGTTGTGCCCAGCGGCCTTCCCGTCGCTCTTGGAGTTGGGCGCGTCACCAGCAGCTGCACGAAGTTGTATGGGTACCTCAACTTGGTCGCAAGGCACAGGTGTTCATGACGCTCACAGTCGTCAATGGTAAGCTTCGAGATGACCAGCGGCGCTGGGTTCGACACGCTGTACACGCGCGCCGGAGAGTTCAGAACCTTGACATTCTATGTTTGCGGAGGGGAGTGTAGGTGCGATCGGAAGGCAGAATCATGCTCTTTTGAGCCCTGTCAAGTCAAGAAGCAAGGCACGACGTACGGTATAGGTACCCGAAATCTTGATCCTGGGCAGGTGCAGAAATAGGCCGTCCCTGTCAAAGGCTATGGAATAGGGAGTGCTAGGAGAGACCTACTTCATCATCGGGGCAGGCTTGGTGACACCTCCGTTGCCACCCTGACCGTCCTGTCGTGTTCATGTGAGAACCCGTAGTACCCATTGAATAGAACCATAGAGGCATACCCAATAGGAAGGCCCATTCCCGTCGAAAGTATGTCCGTTACCGTTGACTGGCGGGAGGTTAGAATAGCTCAGTGAGAACAGAACTCGACACATGAAGATCTGCACGAGGTACCCACACGTGATGTCCTTGCCACTATGACCAGATCAAGGGGGTCAGCACTCATGTCTTTTCATACGCGGCACAAATAGCCACAGTATGACGCACAGCGTCGCCGCGACTTACCTGACTTGGAAGAGTGGTCCGTCCCAGTTCTTTACCGCGAAGGTCACGTCGCCCACTGTGCGTCAGGAATGATCAGCACACATTCACTCTATTTCTGTAACTGCAACCGAAGGCGGGGAAGAATGCGGGGTGGGAGCTCGGGACGTAGCATATGAAGCAGTCCGGAGCGCGTGCAAGACAGGAAAAGAACGCACGCATGTTGACGGTGGTGCCATCCGCGAGGTCGAGGTTGAACGTCTCGCCCGCAGGAACGGTGAACGAGTTGATGTTCACCGTCGTGCACTCTACGGCATCGTCGACATCGTCCAGAGACGAGATCGTGCCCGTGCATGCGCGCGCAGCCGGACGTGCCACAACCGCACCAGCCAAGATGAGCAGCGCGGAGAGACGGAGGAAGGTCGGCGACATCTTGTGGCTAGGACGTTGACGTCGGTAGCGAGGGCGGGGTTGTGCTGCGCTAGTAGCCGATGAAGCTAGAGAGCGGCGTGCTGTGGAGTGAAGCACGACAGAGCTTATATCCTGGTCCTCCGGATAAATATACGGGACACGAGGGCTTGAGGGAGGAGAAGGGCCCGTCCATCGTGTCATGAGATGCTGCGAACGTTGAACTCTCGCTCCGCATTCCTGCGCGCAGCACATGCCCATGCGCGTTTGGCGGTGGGAAGACCAGGAAGATGAGAGGACGGGAGAAGGCCAGCATGATGTGGACGTTCTGCAGAGAGGGTGACTGGTCACTGTGCACCGTTGCCCCGAGCTCGGCTGTCGCCGACGTACCGGTTACTTCGGTTCCGGACAGCAACGCGGATATTTGAGGGTACTGGGGAGTGGTCAGTAAAATTTAAGCTCATGAACACCCACGCCGAGAGTAGGAGCCTCGGTATACCTTCTCTCTACTACCACTGTGTTGCCATACGAGTCGTATAACACCCACTGTCAGACAACTGTGAGGTGATTAGAGGTTGCACTCGACAAAGTGAAGAGGCCAGCGGCTGACCTTCAGTGCGATCATCGCTAGAAGGCAGCCGTCGACAGCAACATTCTGGGAATAGGCGGATCTGGTTGAATAAGTAGCCATCTGCAGGAGAGAAATCGAATATCACTAGAGCTTCTACTTCTCAGGCCCGCAAAATGAAGAGGTTCTCACCTGATTCCATCATGGTATGACCTCAGAGCCCCCTGCCGTTGCCGCAACCACGCAGACGTTCAGTTGGGAACACAAGACCCGTCATCACTTCGCAGTGGCGTGACCTAGGTCCGATTACCTGCACACGAGGGGAACTGGAGGTTAGCCCTACAGTGCACGTCGAACCGTCCGCTCGACGGCTCCACTTGCCACAGGTCTGTACCCCAAACCTACTCACCGTTCCCATCCTGTCACCGCACAGAATCTGCCAACTCAACACCTGCCTTTCTCAGCCCGAACCTTCTCTGGCGGGCACAGAGCGGACGAGCGAGAATAACGCCCCGCGGGCCGCACGACGGCCCGCACTGGGCAGCAGGCCCGCCGTTCCCATACAACCTCCGAGATTACAGCCGCTCCGCGCACAAGCTACCTCCTCGTCGGGCGCACGCAGCCATAATCCTGTCAACCTTGTGTCATGACGCACCTGGACATGCTCTTAATGGACCACGGAACCCCACAGCGAAGCCGACAAGCATCCTGCCGCTGTCGTTCTCTGCAAAAGTTCGGCACATGTAGCACCTTCTCAGCGCGAGTCTCGCGGGCGACGGCTTGACGATGCACTCACCAAGAATAGTCCGCAGGGCACATGAAACCCGCGAGTCTTCGTCCGGTCCCCCAGCGCTACGATCCAACTCACACCATCGCAAAAGCGACGTGCTCCGCGAGAAAAGAGGACAGTCTATTGTGGTATCTAGTACTTAGAAGCCCTAAAAATACACACTAGCACAAGCAACCCAGAGCCGACGAACTCAAGAGACACTAGCAAACGCCGCGCCGAGGGACCATATATCTGGAGAAGAGCAGAGCCTGCAGAGGCAGAGGAAGGCATAGGCACTATAGTAACAACAAGAACCATAGACTGGTTTAATAAGGTACGTGTACAGCGAACGAAGCAGTCGCGGCGCCGCACCCCGCGTCCTATAGCGAGGTACGACGGGCGGGCGACTGTGACAATGTATACCTTGTCGTGGCCCGTGGGTGGAGAGACGAGGAGGAAGGGGAAAGGAGCGAAGCAGGCGAAGGAGAAAGGAGAGGCGTGTGGCAAAAGCAAATGTCCACAGGCGAAGATATGGCGCAGACGAGACCATGACCATGGCGATAATCGTAGATCGTAACCTCCTCCTCCGCGAGTTATATCGATGTGAGAGATAGACAAGACGAGAAAGGAGGCATAAGGATGTGTGGAGCAGGGAGGGGGGAAGGGATTATAAGACAAGGAGAGCGGGCGAAGAGGGGAGAGGGAGAGGAGAGGAGAACACGGACGAATAAGGAGCATACGAATAAATATCATAAAACAAGCATCGCAACGCATGTACGAAGACTTCAAGGGACCCCGTAAATCAGGGCGCGTCGCCAATCGTGGAGCGGCAGTCGGCGCAGGTCGCCTAGCTGTAGAACTTGTAGTCCGACCACATCTCGCCCCCCGCACCCGGGTCGCCCTGCTGTGGCCACATCGCGACCATCTGTGGCTGGTGCTGGTGCTGAGCGTGCTGAGGATGTTGCGGTTGCTGGTGCTGGTGCTGGTGCTGCACATGTCCAGGGTGCTACTGCTGCGAATGAGAATGGGAGTGGGGCTGCTGCGCCTGCGCCTGGTACTCCATCCCCCGCGCAGGCGGGTACCCCTCCATCATCCCCATCGCCTCCGGCCCCGGGACGTACGACGGCGGCGCGTACGACATGTAGTACCCCGCAGGCGGCGGCATGGACGCGGACGCGGGTGGGGGCGGGGGATACGCCGTCGCCGGGCTCGCGTACTGGCTCTGGTCGTACATCGCGCCGCTGCTGGCGGACGCGGGCGAGTCGTAGCTCACGCTGAACCGCCGCTCGTCGCTCATGCCGTCGTCTGGGCTGCTGCTGAACTGCATGTAGTCCTCTTGCGGCTGAAGCTGGGGAGGGGGCTGTGATTGTTGTTGTTGCTGCTGCTGCTGCTGAGGGGTAGGAGGTGCCTGCTGCTGCTGTTGAGTACCAGAGGGGATATACGCTTCGTACGGCGTGGCCACAGACGGTGACTGCGGGACCGAGGACGAAGGCTGGGGCTGGGGTTGGATCTGCACTTGAACCGGAAGAGACGTTGTAAGGGTGAGCGGAGACGGCGGGGGTGGCGCAGCTCTCTGCGTCTGCGTCTGAACCTGGGACGGCGCAAGAGCAGGGGCACTAGGTCCCGGAGTGGCAGCAGGAGCAAGGGTCGCTCCAGCACCCGCGTTCGCGTTCGCGTTCGCCGTCGACACAGAAGCGGTCCGCTGTCTCCTCGGAGCCGGCTGGCCCGTCATATGGCGCACGCGCAACGGCGGAGGCTGCTTGTCCTTCTCCTTTTCCTTCTCCTTGTTGTCCTTGTCCTTGTCCTTATCCTTCTCTCTGTCCCGCTCCCTGTCCCTCTCCCTCGCTTGCTTCTTCGCCTCAGGCTTCCCCGTCCTCGCCGCGCCGGCGTCGTCCTTCCCGTGCGCATGCCCGTTCGGCCGCGCACCAGGTGGCCGCGGCCGCTCCGTCCTCGACGAGCTCACCGCCGCGCCCACGAACGGCAGCTGGAAGCTCTGCGTATACGCAAACGCCTCCCGCTCCTCGACCTCCGCGTGCTTCCGCTTCGTCCCCGCCGCCCCCGCCGCCCCCGCCGCCCCGACCGTCCCCACCGCACCCCCACCGCGCGCCGCCTCCGCCTTCCGCTTCATCACCTCCACAATCCTCACCGCCTCGCTCCGCCCCCCATTCCGCGTCCCCTCCACGCCCATCCGGCTCGTCCCGATCTCCCTCAGGATCTCCAGCGCACACACCACGCTCTTCATCCCCTCCGCCGCCACGATGCTCATCGGCTCCTGCACCACCGCGTGCGCGCACACCACCGCCGCATCGAACACCGTCCGCCCAAAGTCGTAAAAGTCGAACATCGCCGGCCGCACCGCGCCCTCCCCCTTCCACACCGCGTGCACGACCTTGGCCGCGCACACGATGTTGTGCGCCGCGCTGATCGTCCCGAACACCGCCTGGTGGCACGGCCGCCGACTCGCCGCCGCCTCCTTCAGGAACGGCAGGTACAGCTTCACGATCATCCGGTTCGCCACGATCGCGAGCTCGCACTTCTGCGCGACGCGCACCCGCGACTCGCCCGGGCCCAGCGCGGGCACGGGCTTCCCCAGGTCGTCCGTGAAGTCGAGCCGGAACGCGGCGGGGAGCTCCTGCAGGAACGCGGCGACGTCCGCCTCGAACGCGCCCGCCTGCTCGATCGACAGCGCGTCCGCGCCGCTATCGTCCGCAAGCGGGTCCCGGAACGTCTGCTTCTTGACATTCTTGACGAGCTGCGCGAGCCGGCACTTGAGCGAGAAGTACACCGAGGACGCGTCCGAGGGTGCGCTGCCGAACTCGTCGGGCTCGGGGACCGCCACGCACGACGGCGTGAACTTGTCTTCGTCGACGTCGGCTGGGAGCCGCGTCGTGTGCGTGTTGTCCGCGATCAGCGGGGGCTGGCCCATGCAGTCGGCCGCGAACCTTAAGAAAGAGCAAGCGAGATCAGGCCTCAGATCTCTCACTCGCGGAAACGAGGCGACGAAAAACACTCACAGGTCAAAGTAGAACACCTCCCACCATATCCTGCGGCGCGTCTCGGCCTCGAAGAGGTTGTACGTCCCAAGAAACTCGTCAGGGTCCATCGCGAGCCCCATCATGCGCGCGACGTTCACCATCTTGCCCACCTGCACACAGCACGCGCGTCAGCACCTGCGCCCGCCCACACTGCGAACCGGAGCGCACTCACCAACGGGAAGACACCTTGCGCGACGCTCATCTGGCCCTCGTACAGCATGTAGAGCACCTGCAGGATCATCGCGATGACGGAGTCGATGTCGTACGCAGCCGTCTTCTCAAACAGCTGTAATGACTGTTCCGAGAGCGCAAAGAGCATCGCAGGAGTACCGCTCGCGTCACCGGGACCAGACGGCGACGGAGGTGACGGTGCCGATGGGTCTCCACCAGGGCCGTCGTCCCGAGCAACGAGGGCACCCAACGCGAATGCCGCACATGCCGCCGAGAAGAAGCTGAGCGTTGGTTTCGGCGTATTTGAACCCGAACTGGGCGCGGTAGCACCGTTGGCACGGCTACTGCTCCCTGGCTTCGCGCTCGAAAAGAAGATGTCCCGTGCGAGGTCGGCCTTCGTCATGGGCTTACTGCCGTATGCGGCTGCGGCTGTCGAGGACGTCTCGCCGGTCTCCGCCCATGTGTAAACGGCCATGATGCGCTGCTCGAAGTGGGGCACGTTGAACGACGGGTGGAGGAGCATGGTCTCCCGGAAGGCCTTCAGGTATCGTGTCCGGACGGGCTCGGCCGGCAGGTACGAGATGAGAGCAGCAGTCACTTGGGGCAGCGCAGAAGGGCCGGCGGAAGGCGGCGGCAAAAAGGCGTCGTAGGGCGCAGGTGGGTGCAGTGTAGCGAGGCCACCGCTGGAAGGTTGGGACCCTAGTCCAGGAGCGAAGGAAGACGACGGTGAGGGGATAGAGACTGGGGTAGGCTCGAGTTTCACTATACTGCTAGCTGGCGGTGGGCGCATGGAACCCGCGCCAGACTCGGCCATCCGCGGTGTCGGGTCGAAGCCAAGCTCTTCAAGCTCGTTCAGCCAAAGACTCACGACGTCTTCAAGGCTGATCACGACGGAGCTGCCAGATGCACCCTGAGCCAACAGTGCCCGGTCATTACATGGAAACCCTGCCATGAGGCTGGAGGTCGAGGGAGGAACGGGACCAGCCCTGCTTGGCCCGGCAATGGCATTTGTTTGTTTGAAGGTGGAGATCCCAGCAAGCGCAGCAGAGACGGGCATAGAGGAAGGCGCCGCTTGTAGCTGTGCGAGTACTTTCTCGATCTCGATGATTCGGTTGTGCAGAGTTTGTACGTCACTGCCATGCCACGCAGTTTGAGTACGGCAGTCATCAGCCGGAAGAATGATACGTACACTTTCTCCGCGGCAGCCTGCGAGTAAACGCATCGTTGGACGGTGTCGCGCTTGAGACATGAGCTGCAGGGAGTACGGCGGTCGCACTTGAGCTTCAGCCGTTTGCACTACACATGCGTGTCAGCGTTAGCCCACGAATCGTAACTTGGCCGAGTTGAGTTGAGTTCCAAAAGACATCTGCACGATTCGCACAAAGAATAGCCAGCGAGATTACGAGCGCTGTCGGAGCCAGAATGGGCTACGATGCCCCAGACTGACACGGCTTAACCATACACCCAGCGCCCGTGATCGAGTGGCGTGCGTATATCGAAGGCACAGCAACGCATTGCGGGGGTGGTTAACTATCAGACTCGGCTACCCCATACTATGAAGGGGTACCCGTCGTGATGACACGGCTTGATGTCCCGCACCAGGTGGTTGCAGAATTGCCACGGACGACGTGCCCGATGTGGGGCATACAATGCAGCGAATAGCTAGGCAAAGCAGTACGATTCATCGCCCATCCACGCTCAGGGAGGCAGCTAACACCACCGTTGCCCGACGCCACATTCCGAGCGTTCGAGGAGGCGTACGCCATGGGCGCGCTTTGCATAGGGCGCCGGCGCACAGCGCGTCGATCGCACTTGGGGAGTCGCACACAAGAGGACGGACGGACGCCGGAAAGAAGAGAGACGGTGCACAGACCAGAAACTCACCTCTGCGCAAACCACAGTGATACGGGAGCGGATGTGTCTGCGAGAGGGGTTATAGGGATTATGCGACTGGAGGGACCGAGTACGCACGGTCCGTTGGAGAACTTCTGCTGTCCAGACGCGGACGGCGCACCGGGGCCTGGCGTGTGCTCCGAAGGCTGACCGTTCTGCAGGGCGGAAGAGGAGGGGGTAGGGGCGTAGCCCATCGCGCTAGCTGGCGTGTGGGCTCTTGGGTCATCGAGACCCGGTGTGCTCTCCATGTTGGTGAGGGGCTGCCTCCGGGAATGGGAGCACTCGCAGACGTCGGCGGTGCAGGAGGCTGAGGAGATGATGAGAGAGCGGAACAAGCGGGTCGGGGGCAGGGGGAGGAGGAGGAAACGAGCTGGGCGGCGCGGGAAATTGAGATGCGACGAGTCTGCCAGCCGATCTCGAGAACCCCGCCCAGGACCCCGGACCCCCCGCCGGTCAAGTCCCCGGGCGTCTCCCGGTGTCTCCGTATGTCTGGGTCGGCCGCATTTCGAACTCAGCGCAGCCTTCCCGCCCCCTGCCCGCCCTTGACAATGGACGACAGCAACGCGCCACGCCTGCTTGCTGCGACGGCGACGCTCGACAGCAAAGCAGGCCGTAGTCTTAGTAGATTCATCTCGGCACGCGGTCTCGCACACAAGACCGCGCAAAGGCAGGCCATCAGTGGCGTTATCATCCCCTGAGCACTATATGTACGGCATGCGCCAGCTGCTCCCGCGCACTAACTCTTCCGCGGCGAACTCCTAGCTGCCTGCATTCCCCGCGAGTGGCGTCGCGACAGGCTGCACCCTCGCTGCTAGTTTAGCGTCGTTCATGCGCCGTGTCGAATGATCCCGCGATCCCATGCACCCCCAACCCTATCCAGGACAGAGACCCCAGGGCACATCTCAGCCGCCCATTAACAATGCAGCGCCGTCCGCGGACCATCGCGAAGCACAAACATCACAGGGTCTGCGCGAGATACGCTCGCCATCGACACTTTAGGACTCTTCGGCCTGGTGGCGTCCGCTGCCAGCTCAGAGCCATGCGGCTACGAGCCACCGGAGAAGCGTCCACACTATACACGTTCGTGGTGTGCGAACTCATGCGAACCCCCAGATCTCGCACTATCTCGGCGACAATCGCATAATGCCTGGGCCGGCCGAACAATAGCACCCGGCATCGTCTTCAGGTACGTCCTTGCCGTAAGTACAGATTATTCTCATACCAATACCCTCCAAGTAGGCATATGATCTATCGCTGCGCAGAAGGACACTACAGTTGTTGGCGGTGTATATCCGCACCGAGGCCTCGAGGCGTTTCCCAAAACAAGTGGAAGCGGGTCTCTTCACCGATACTGGCGAGAGGTGAGCAGCCCAAGCTTCAGATTTGATTCATCTGGAGCCTTTAATCCGAGTACATCAATGAATTTCGCCGTCTGCGACTGCGATCCGCTTTGACCCACCCGACCTCTAACCTCTAAGGCAGTATGTATTAGAATAGCCAACATCTGTCACGTCCACACATCCAACATATCTCAGCAACTGTCCGACCGGGCCAGGAAGCATTGGAGGGCGACCGGGCGTCGACCCACTTCTCATACCCGCAGCCTGCGTCCATCAAGACTGCGACACCCCCGGGGTGCACGTCGGCGCGCCAGGTCGGGCTCTCCGGCGAAATGTTCAGATGCCACTGGCAGTGGCAGGGCCTGCGCAGAGTGCGTGGGTATGATCGCCGGACGCGACCGCAGCCTGCGCTGACTGTCACTGGCAGTTCCTGTGATATGCAGGGCGCAGGAATGTTGTTCGAGTTCGAGCTTATCGCCTCGCTCGCTCGCCCGCCCGATCGCGGGGCCGCGACGCGACTGACCACGTTCGTAGAACCCTCGCTCGATGCTGGGGACGTCGATGAGGTGCAGTGTAAGCTAGAAGCGGGCGGGGTTGTGCGACCGTTGGGAGGCAGAACTTCGTAAGGGGCGTCGATAGTAAGGCCGGGAGCCACGAGGCCCCGAGACGCGTGGCGTTCCGCGGAGGCTATCAGAAGGCAAATCGAGCAGAACCGCAGACACCAGCGAAAACGCAACAGCAGCAGTGGGGGAAGCTCTGAAGCTGCGACGGCTGCTGCCAGAAGTTGAGCTCTGCACCACTGTCGACCGCGTACGCAAGAGACACTGCAGTGCGACGGCTGCAGCCGGCCGGGATGCGCCCTCCTGAGCTTCTCGTGCCTGAGCATGGCCAGGTGAAGGGCGACGGTACGTACGTACAAGGCCGCAACGAGAGCCCTAAAACAAGCTTCTCGACCGCGGCCGTCTTCCCACTCCGAGTCGCCATGGTCCGTGCGTGGCCCTCATCCGACGAGTTGCGCGTTCTGCCGTCACGACGGCGCGGACCCCGGGTTCGCAGTGCCTGGAGGTGCCGGGATGCACGCCAAGCGGGGCGTGCTAGTCCCTGCGGGGATGGGCGGCACCCGCGCGAGGCAGTCGGTGCGCCCGTCCGCGCCCACATCGCACGCTTCGCGGCAACCTTGGCGCAAGCGGTCCGTATGCATACCTCCATATGACGAGGGCCGCGCCTCCTTCCGTCCCCATCCTCTCGTGTTTCGGGGGCGGTATCGCACTTAAGTTGGGGGTTCATTCGCGATAGACCCCGCCCGAGACGCTGTACAGTGTAACGTGGACGTGAGCAGTGTGCGTCAGCGGCCGCGGAGGGTATCATGATGTCTCACCGCACGTTGTACGCGCCGACCTGAGGACCCCGGACCTTGCCAGTGCGGCGACGGTGCGAGAGCGGCGCGTCAGTGTCGACCCGTCCCGCCACCACTGGAAGTTCGACTTCGAGGCTTCACGGTGTTGCGCCGCTTTGCGCCTACGATCGGTATCGAGCGGCGGTATCCCCGAACCTTGAGACCTGCGCCGCTGCGGGCATCAGACTCTGGTCCTGGATTTTGCAGATATGAGTCGTGAACACGATGCCGGTGCCGGTAGCCCCTCTACATTGACTAGGGCGCGCCGGACGAGCTGCCGTCACTGCCCACGGACGTCAACAGCTGCCGCGCAGTGGGAATCGCCATGGGAGGGATGCGCCAGGGCGGGTTCGGGGTCATCCCTTTCTGCGGCGTGCGCTATGCAGGGCGCGCTTGGTACATATCATGAGGTGGTGCATCGCGAAAGATCGCGAAGCCGTCTGCGCAGAGAATGCGGTCGAGTGGGAAGGGGCGAGAAGGGACATGGGAGCGCGAAGCACCGTCTGCGAAATAGACGTGTCTGGGCCGGCGGTATCATGTTGTCGGCGGGGCGAGGTTGCCTTTGGTGGCGACTGGGCGAACCAGGCCCGGCAGTTCGGAGTACTTCATATAAATTCTCCTAGCTGCGAGAATAAGTACTTACTAGTCAAGGAGTCGTCTGGACTCTGGAGCTTCTGCGTTCAAGCTTGCTCAGCCGGTATTCAGTTTACTATGATAACCACAACTTCACTGGCAGAAGCTTCCAAAGCAAAACCCTTACTTACACCCGGCGGCTCTCATGATATGTAATGACGTCACTATGGTCGCTTAGCATAAGTAAGGGACTGCGCCCAGGACTGTTCCAACCCGTCCGCCATGAAATCACCCACCCTCGAATCCTACCACTACAAGTCGTCTTTCGGTAAATTATTCCAGCAGTTGTTTGAAGACAACGCTATATCAGACTCGACTTTGCGCGATGAGGCCTGCGAGCTCCTGACGGTACTGGACCGCCCAGAAATGGCCGACTATAACTTTCCGTCATGGATCACTTGCCAAACAGAACGCCAGCCCCGGGACCGCACTTTCGGTATCACGATGAAACGCGTCATTGAAGCGCTGTATCTGACCGCAGAAGAGTTCAACATGTCGAACAGCGCGAGATTCATCTCGGCTTGCATCTGCGCGGAAGGGCGACTAGTGCGAGTCGAGTGTGAGTCGGACGCGGACGCGGACCTGGAGGCGGAGACGATGGCTGCAGTACTAGCCGGCCTTGCGGCGGATTGGTTCATGGACATCGTTAATCCCTGTAAGTGATGTTCGCTTTGACTAGTATCGCATGTCTCACTCATATGATGTCGTCGACCAGTTCTATCTGTCGAGCTCATGTATGGCAAAACGGTTACTCCATTCCAAGCCTTGAAGGAAAAGGTGCGAACCATTGTGCCCGTGCTGAACGCGCTAACTGTGAGCTCAGCTGGTAGAGCGCGATGGATACTCGTGCGTCTTTTGTGGCGGCATCTTCGGCGGCAAGAGCGAGTCACAATGCACACAGGGTCGTATAGTCGATGAGGATGACAGGCTCATCAGCCCCGCTCGTATTTTCTATCACACGGTATCGGAACACCCAACCACACCTCCCTGCAAGCCGTTCCAGGGAACCGTGGAGAACGAGTCTATCAGGTTGCGGGCACTTGAGACGTTGAGGTATTATTGCGGTTTTCCCGAAGATGAAACCGTGCATCCGTTCAGTCCCCGCAACTGCATGCTCATGCACAGCCAATCTGCGTGGGCATTCGCCAGCCTCTTGTGGTGTTTGAAACCTACCCAGGTATGTCCGCTCGTACAATAACATGGTGTGTTGTCGCTGACGATCGTTGCTCTCAGACGGCCAACCGCTACGACGTCGTCGTCTTCGCACCCAATGAGGTCGATGGAGATTCCGTAGATTGGGTGCACTTCTACGATATCCGGACAGGAGATCCTGTCAACGATCCAGTTGCCCCTCCGGACCCTCACATCCTGCGCGTCCACGCAATGGCGGCCACCCTGCTGCATCACAGCGGCGCTACCGGTCTCTTCCGTTTCCCTTACCTCCCACAGACGAAGCCACGACGGGCGACGAGGCCTGCCTGCAACAGTGTTGAACAGAAGGGGCCGATTAACAACATTGTTGAAGACAAGCCTGTCGGTCGGCATCGGCGATCATTCCTCCGCCGAGTGTTGAAGTCCTTCCTGGATTATCCCGGGCGCACTTTAATACGCCTCGCGGGTGGCCCTTGCTCTCCCTTGCTCTCGTCGGCGCGGTAATGCGACTGTTGACTCAGTGCCCACGGTAGCGTTCCAGGTTGTGCACTCTGAAACTTAGTATCTAAACACGCGCACGGGGTGTAATCTGATCACTGTACAATATAACGCAAGTTGTTGGCAGGATGGCATGGCGCGACGTCCGCCACCTGCCTCCTCCCCGAGTGTGCCTGCCTCTATTCCTTGAGTCTTCAGCAACTTCGTTGGATGCTCTCTCATCAGATCTACGGACATGGGGAAGACGGGGAGAATACACCAACACGCTTGCTGAGATGGCCGACTGGTCCGATGTTGCCTCCCCCGCTGGATGCGCCAGCCTCCATTTCGCCGATGTCTCGGAATTTGAGATACTAGACTGCTGGATGGGCGAACACGGGGGTGGCGAAAGAACGCGTCGTCGGAACTTGAGAGCTTCAAGCTAGAGGTTGATCATACGAACCTCTTCGGCAAACCCCGAGGCTGGCACTGCCGCCGCACACACGATCCTCCTGCCACCATGAGATCTCCTACGTATACCTACACGTACCTAAGCCAGTCCCGTAAGCCAAGCTTGCGCGATGAAGCCTGAAGATATCTGCAGCTTGCTATGGTCGCTCACAACTCGCCATGATGGCTATGCACGCAGATCTGCAGCGTGGAAAGTCTTTCGATATCACGACGCGGAGTGAGTATCTTTGAAGGCTTGTTTCACACCGCGGACGACTTCGGGATGCCCAGGAGGTTCCTTTCTGCCTGCATTTCTTAAGCCCTGGTCATGGACGACAGCGTTGCCCCCCAGTCAGACCTAGAGACGGAGGCAATAGTCACATGCGAACTTGGTGCACTGCCGGATGTACCAAGTTCTGAGTTTGTAAACCGCTTCGAAGTTGGAACCTTGTGACGTACTTTAGCCTCTGCATTCGCGTTTGAATGTACGAACTTAGAGCCTAAGGACATCACTGTAATGTCTGCATCGAAGAGGTTCACGGCGTATCTGGCTTATATGATAATCCCATGCCGTGAGCACCATACCGCGCCCTTGCAACTCCAGTTCCCGAAGCCGCCGACGTGCAGAGTATAGGAAGACAAGGTACCCCTGGGCACCTTGCAGGCTGCAGCAGGCGTGCGAGACATCAATACGTGTGGATGCAGAGATAGAGTCATGCCGTAGGATCAAAACGAAGCCGAAGCCCCCCCGCAGCGTGAGCGGCGTCCGCACAATCAGCACCGTTACAGTGGCACTTCCCGCGTTCTATCCAGTTGGTGCCTTTATTAGGGTTTGCAAATTGGGCGGATGCGTGGACGGCCCGTGGCATGAGAAGTAGGACCTCGAGCACTCGCTTGTGCAGTTCAGATGGCCGGAGAGCGAATAATGAATATCGAATTACTGCTCGCTGGACCTCTGAATCTCCGACGTCTTCTGCTGACAGGTTGAGCCCGGCATACGTGTCCTGGCAGGAAGGCGCCGCCACTACGCCTCTGCCGCCTTTCCCCAACGGTCTCGCGCCGCGCGTACCGTAGGCATCTTCACCGCAGCAGGGACGAGCGACCGCCCCTTCAACTTCGCCTCCAGACACCGCGCCCCAGCATACACCGGCACGCTGACGACGAATCCCAGTATCATCCCGAGATCGCCCGTGCCCCTCCGCGCGACGGGGCCCGTGAACCACACCTGCTGCATGCAGAGCACGATGAAGACGATCGACGCCGCGAGCGCGCAGAGCGCAGGCCATGGGCGCGGGAGGTTCGGGTGGTGTGGGTCGTCCCAGGCGGCGCGGACGGCGTACGCGGCGTAGGTGCGCCGGAAGAGGAAGTGTTCGGTCATGACGATCGCGCAGAAGGGCGCGATCCAGTACCCGATCAGCGCTGCGGACTCGAGTTCAGACGGACATATCTGGGAAGCCCATAGACATGAGCGGGGGACGGGAGACGTACCAAGAATGTCGACGAATGTCTCGTAGAACGAGCTCGCCCCGACGATAGCGATCGGAATCAGTCTGCGAAGCACCGAACGCTGTCAGTCAGCACGGAGCACTAAACAAGTTCAGAGAATGGACGAACATCGCAGTTGAGACCACCGCGACGACGAGTCGCGGCAGCCGCGCAAACGCACGATGCACGGTCATGAAGCTCGTGCACACCGTATACATGGTCGGGGCGCACGCGCTCGGGGCCGTCAAGCTGACCATGACGAGGAGGAACTTCCCGCCGCGGCCCGTCGGCCGTAGGATCGCTGCCACCAAGCCGCCTACGTCGTTCCCATCGCCCAGGCCGGCCTGCCATGATGGCACGGATGTCGCTGCTGCTGCGAAGGCTGCACCGAGCATGTGCGCAGGGATCTGTTGATGGTCCAGGCTCGTGTTTCAGCTCCGGGCAACAGGGAGCGTGGGCTAGGGAAGAGTCGCTGCGAAGGGAGACTCACACTAGAGACCAAGAACCCGAGGTATGTGTACCAGAACACCCTCCACGGCGACGCTTTCCGGTCGTGATACACGCCATAGTCTGGCGTGAGCGTCGACCAGCTCACTACTGTCGCTGCCAGAGACGTTCCGAAGGTGACGAGGCTCGCTGCTGTGGCGGGCTCGAAATTTGTCAGGGGTGCGGCCGCGAGTTGCTTCCCGCCCACAATGAGCATCACGACGAACGCGACCACGTTCGGAATCCAGATCAGCAGCTCATACCTGTCGCAAGTTGTGGCATGTCAAACTCAAGCACGGATGCTGTGATAAGCATGGCATACCAATGGAGGACCTTGCAACCGCAGAAGGTGATCTTTGGCCAGCCAGCGTGATCAGGCGGGCGTACGGAGCACAGTCGCTGGGAAAGACGCACCACCAGAGATATCAAGGCTATGATGACTATTCCAAGAGTTGGGTTCAAGCTGCTCGACACTGCCGCAAGCGCTTGTCCACTGATGATCGCGTTCACGACGAGATACCCTTGCATCGAGAGCACATTCAATATGCTCGGGATGATGGCACCATAGTAGCTGTGGGGCGAGTGTCGTCGAGTCAGCTCCGTAGTCAGGCATGCTCGGCCTATGTTCATAGACACATACCCCCATGAAAATCGGCTCTGTACCATGGACCGAGTCCCGAGTTTCGGGCCAAACGTTGCGCTAAGTTAACGAGATTGGGTAAGTGCGACTTGCGTCCGACTATTGGGGCCTCACAAGAATGAGGGAAATGCGCATGTTCTGTCACAAAATGAGCACATGAAGAGTACACTGAATGCGCGAGAAACGCACATGATATCAACGAGGATTATGATGTAGAACGAGTCGAGGATTCCCAGACCATAGTACGCAGGTCCGACTGATCCTGCGCTCAGTCTGCAACGAATGCAACAATGAGCGGAACGACTCTCACTTAAGAAGACGTGACACTAGCACTCACGTGAAGATGTTCGCGTTTGCGGAGAACCAGACAAAGAAGAACTGATAGAGCCGCCTATCCGTCCGTTGCTCATTCGGTATTGGCGAGATGCTACCATTCGAGCCATCCTCAGCCTGCTGCCTCGCCCAACTCAACACCGACACACTCACCCGTTCACTTCCAAGCCCCAGCGTGCGAGCTGTGTCGTAACCTTCAGGAGGAACCGCCCGACCTTCGTCTTGGCTTCGTGCGCTACATTGTCCACCTCCGTGACGAGTACAGCTTCGTCGGGCAGCTTCTCGCGAGACCGTACGGATGCATTGCTGCTTGGAGGGTATGTCCCCTTTTCGACCGCCGACTCCGTGTCGTATATGAGCATCTTGTCTTCCCACAACAGTCTGCCTAGGATGTCTTGTTTGGTCAAGCCTCAGACCAGCTCCGGTGTGAGTCGCCAAATCAAGTCGCGACGAGTAGCAATGCGGGCGGCGTACAGCAATCGCAGGTAGGATTAGACTCGCGACGCGAGGAAGCAGATGGAGGAAGAGGGATGACGACCTCTCAGTCTCTTCCCCACAATCCGCGAGCCAAGCCATATGATTGCATCCGAAGAGCGTGGCACGAGATGTCGTCCGCTGGGAAACGCCAGGCGATAAGCAGGATGAACTCTACCCACCCCATGCTCGATAACGAGCGACGGTTCCAGTGGAACGCCGGATGAGAACGAGTGCGCATATAAGGAGCCCAAGCCAGCTTGACGTGGACCGTCTGCCGGGACAGGGTGGTGCACGACCGAACACTGGGGTTGAGCTCGCACGGATAGCCAAGAGGAGGGCGAAGACCGTTTGTTCGGTGTCTTGGGTTTGAATAGTCGAGCCAGCAAGCCACGAAAGTGTTTCCTTAGGCGCAGGAAGGTTTGGATGACCTGCACACGTGCTGAGAAGGCTTCTCGCCGAGTGAGAACGGATCCCGAAAGCTTGTCGATGCAGGAGAAGCAAGCATTGAGGCTGGAAGTCCCCCTAGGGTTTGATGTCAACTGAAGGAGATCAAAAACCCCCTCATCAGTTAGCATATGTACTATACATTACGGAGCTAGTCACCTCACTTCCTGTGAACGAGTGCGAGCAGAAGATCGCCTCCATAGCAGAGTCATATCTCGACTGATGCAAGGCTTGTAAGAAAGAAAGTAGCATTCAGAGATCACCGAGCCCAATGTATGCGAGGAACATACCATAGCAATGATCACATATTCGACGGCAAAAACCTGGCCAGCGTGGTCAATACTGGCAGCGGCACAAGACTCACCCTGACTTTCCCGAAATCATGTTCTCGTTCCGGCCACTGGATAACAATATCCTGTTGTCTCCTAGTGTGCATATACGGAGCCCGCACGAGCTTGATGTGGATCGTCTACCCACAGAGTGCAGTGCACAACCAAGGTTCGGGGTTCGCCTCACACGATTGGCCAAGAGGAAACGCTTTGCCCTCGTCGCGGGTTGGTATTGAATAGACAAGCCAGCAGGCAGATCAAAGTTTTCCAACGTGTTAGAAGGTTTCGTCTTGACGTACGCGCGCGCAGTGAGAGCTGATTGAGAGTTAGTCCGTCCTCGGAGAAGCAAGCTCTTGGGGCTTCCTGGCATTAATGCCGACTGCAGAGAGATCAAGAACCCCGGTATTAAATAGCATATAGTACAGGTTTGAAGTCACACTACTCCCGTTGGACTAGTGCTAGTAGCCCCAGACCACCCAGCAAGGCGTACTTCAACTGGGGGAAGTCATTCTGTGGAACGTAGCATTCAGAATCAATTGAGCACACTTGAGGTAGAACATACCATAGCGATAGTCACATAGCCGACGTATGGCAAGAACCTGGCGGACATGTTCAAGCCTTGCAAAATATTCAAGCCACAGCATAATAGACTCACCCTCGAACTTTCCCGACGATGTGTTTCCGCTCCAGCCACTCAAGACCCTGGTACAGTTCAATGTCGTCTATATGGTTGTTGTCTCCCTTCGTGAGCAGCAATTGTTTCTGCACAACCGGACTGGCAGCGACGAGACTGGACGAGGTATGCACGTTAACGCAAGGAACGCGGACAACCGCAGATTACGCACCCTTCCTCCTTACTAACGAAATCATGCGTCTCCAGCACACGATGGACGATCGGGATGTCCGCTCCAGGGACCTTGTACACCGTGATGTCGCCCGTCTTATACCGCTGGTTCGGGGGGTTTGTCAAGAACAGCAAGTCCCCGCGGTAGAACGCAGGTTCCATCGAGCCACTGTGTCCCCGCCACAACCCGACATCCCGTCAGCACCCTCTCCTCGCCGACCCCCAGAACGCGAAGACGCACCTCAGCACGACAACAATCGGCGATTCCGTGTTCGTAATAAGCCCCAGGCCTTTCCAGATCATGAGCCCGGACGCAAGCACAGACACGAAGTTGAGTATCTGCAGCAGCACCTAGAAGTAGTAACCATAACCGCGACTTCAGTCCCATCCTTGCACAACAACGCATTCAGAGGCAAAGACGACTGACATGACGAACGCCTAGCCTTCGCAGCGTCTTGAGCTCGTCGGAAAACATAGCTGGAAAGGCGAGGAGATGGTGGGGGGAAGCAAAACAGTTGTCTGGGGTACTCTTCAGCCGGGCGCGCTCCCCAAGAGCGACACGTTCGCCGGCGCTAAATGTAACGCGTCGCGATCTCGCCGCGTCTCGCGCGCGCGTCGCGCAGAGCGCGCACTTCGGGAACCTCTCCTCCTCCTCCACCTCCTCGTTCGAATTCGTTCTCAGAACTGGGCTGAAAGAAATCAACAGTATATATCGCGACTTTTCCTTCTCTAACGTCATTCGGAGTCACTCTCCGCAAGTCTATGTACGTACAGCTGTCTGGGTCCCACTATCTTACAGCTTAATCGATTCCTACTCGTCAGTCGCTATGATCTATTCAGACCCCGGCGAACACCATAAACAAGCAAACACATAAGAGACAGACATATTGTCACCGTCTCCAAACATCAATCCCTCATCCCAAGCAACGAACCCGGCGTGGCCACCTCGACCGACCGCACAGACGCACGATCCCTCGGGTCCTCGTCCACGGGAGTCATCGGGAGGATATTCCTCGGCAACGACGACGCGCCCGAGCTCCCGGACGCCGAGCTGACAGAGGACGACCGCGGCTTCGAGCTGATCTGCAGCAGCAGCGACGCCGCACTCTCGTCCTCCGGCGTCCACATCGGGGACACCGTCGGAGACCTCGACACGGACTTGCGGTGCTGCTGCCGGGGCGGCGGCATGCTCATCTGCGACTGCGACTGCGACTGCGATTGCGACGGGCCCAGCGGGTGTGCGGGCCCAGGAAGGGTGAGTGCGGGCATGTTTGCGAGCGTGATCGCCGGGCGGAAGCGTCCCGACGGCGGGGGCGAGGGCAGTTGTGCGTTCTGCGGCGAACGAGTGGCTGGATGTCCTGTCTTCGACGCAGCCGCGCCCATCAGACTGCTCGGGTCCACGTACGGGTGGGGAAGCCACGATGCGATGGGCGGGAGACGAGGCGACGCTGTCGACCGAGAGGAGGTGTGGGCTGGGGTGCTGAAGGGCATGGGCGACGGCAGCTCTTCCTCTGCGGCCCCGAGCCCGTGCTCGTCGTCACCACCGTACGAGTCCTCCTCGGGCGTGGGGCGTCGGCGTCGGGCAACATGCTCGACGTCCTGCATCTCGGCGTCCTCGACGCGCTTGCGCTTCGGGGAGGGCGGGACCCGAGCCGCTGCGGGAGCGTCTTCGATGCGGCACTCGGAGCACATCTTTTTTTTTTTTT